>PVIH01011008.1:0-71639 GCA_004025045.1 Sigmodon hispidus
AAAAAAAAAAAAAAAAAAAAAAAAAAAAAAAAAAAAAAAAAAAAGAAAGCAGTTCAGCATCCAGTATCCCAGGATGAGAGGATGTTTCTGACCTAACCATATCTCCACGGAAGGAGAAGGATTCCAGGAGAAAGAGTGGAGCAAGCATAGCAACTGTCACCGTTAAGCATTGAAGTGTCCTCAGGTCTATATGTGAAGTCTGGATCTTCAGGGAGGTGCTATAGACCTTTAAGATGTATGTCTGATAGGAACTCCCAATATCATTGTAGGTGTGCCCTCGAAGGGGATTATGCTCTTTCTCCCTCTCTTCCTCCCTCCCTCCCTTCCTCCATCTCTCCCTCCACTCCTCACTCCATATTATGTCCCATTGCCAAATCCATAAGGCAACCTGACCTTGGACCTGAACTTCCAGAACTATGAGCCCAAACGATCTATCATCCCACTCCAGGTTTTCGTTGTAGTGATGTGAGGCTGACAAATACAGCAGAAGAGTGGTCCTCTTCTTTCCCCCAAAGCTCAGGGATCAATATGATTTCACTGCAGCCCACACTGGCCTCTGGCCATAACATATGGGAAAGAGAAGCAGCAAGATGGAAGCTCTCCTCATTCCTGCCTCCCTACTGATGTTTTCCCTTCACTCAAACCTGGAAGCCTGGGGCAAGCCACTCCTAGGGCTGTCCAGTTATGACTTGCTCACTCTGGGCATCATGGTTCACTAGTCCCTAGGAATGTACCCACTGGCTCCTCTCATCTGCTATGAGTTACATGGCTAAGGAGCCTAGTCTGGCTTTTCTTGGCCTTTCTAGAACAGAAGGATTTTTAGTGTGGTAAGTGAGCAAAATACTTTTTTCTTTCTTTCTTTCTTTCTTCCTTTCTTTCTTGATCTCACTGTGTTGCCAGGCTGACTTTGAACCCACCAAGGCTCACCTACCTCTGCCTCCATGATGTTGGATTAAAGATGTATGCCATCATGCCTTGCAACTCTGACCCTTCTTATGACCTCTTACAAATAGGTTCAAGGGAGAGGGGAACATGACCCACTCCATCTACCCTCCTTGAATTCTTTGAAAGACACCCTTCTCATGAGCTAAATCTAAGTGCTGACCACCGATTCTGTCAGAACAGCAAGCCAACTGTGCTTTCTGAAGTCACCATCATCATATATATATATATGTATATATGCACACCCTCTTGTGAGACATGAAAAATTCATACATTGTCAGCACCAAACAGTGTAAATGTCACTAGTTATAAATGACAGAATCCCACAGGAATGCCTCTTTTGTGATAAATGAACCAGAAAAGGTTGCAGAAAGTCTGAGCCAAAACCAGCCTCTGGAACTAATGACCAGGAAGCTGAGGTAGAGATGGGTTTCAGGGGTTAAAGCTAACTAAGGATTTAGCCTGGTGCTTTTGTCTTCACATTGTGCCCAGATTTGCAGTTTAGAATTTGTTAAATTTAGGGTGTGTTCCATCAATCACTCCTCATCATCCAGACAGTGCCTTTCAGGCATGAATGTTAAAATGCTCCCATGATTATGCAGAGGTCACCTCACCTGCCATTTTTCCATTTCCTGTCCTCTTACAGGTTCTCCAGGTGTGTGCTTTTTCCCTCCAGGCTGTTGAGATGACTCTGCAGCACGTCGGACTTGAGTGTGCTCACTCAGCCTTGGTGCTTTGTGGTTCTGACTTTCACCAATGTTCTCCCATAAGAACTCATTTTATACTTACCCTGTTTTTATTACAAGGTATAATATTGAAACATTTGAGTTAGGGATATAGCTCAGTGATAGAACATTTGTTTAGCATATAGTAGTCCCTGGGTTCAGACTCCAACTCCACAAAAGGAAAGAAAGGAAGAGAGAGAGAGAGAGAGAGAGAGAGAGAACTGATTACATCTGTAATCCCAGCACCCAGGAGGCAGTGGGATTGTCATGAGTTCAAGTCCAGTCTCAACTACAGAATGAGATTTTGTCTCAAAAAAGAAAGAAAAATAAATTAAAGAAAGATAAAAGAAAGAAAGAAAAGAAGAAAAATAAGAGGAAAGGAAAAGGAAACGTTTAACCTCAGTTGATCACTTGGGACAAAATAAGCTTTTTAGATTTAGATTCCGGTTGCCTCTTAGTGAAATATAAATTTAAAAATCAGAAGATGGGTGGGTGGATGCAAATTAATCGATTTTTTTATTGCCAGAAGTGGTTCTAGGAAAATCAAAAGCTAGAACACACTCTTCTGTGTCAAGGAATAGGAAAGTAGCACCCCAATCATTGCCCCCAGAGCTGTTATCTGAGACTTTCTCTGTAGCACACAACCTGAATGTTGGGCAAACCCCGCATTAAGCATGTGCACCCTGCCCCCAACTTCTCCAGTGGTTTTCCGAAAGGAAGCACTTTTAGAACTAACCTTCCTCCTGCCCTAGAAGGGAAGGCACATGAGGATGCAACATAAAGTCACTCATAGATTGGCTTCTTATCTTCATCACGGGCATGAAAGAGAAGCAGCAATCGAGCATTAAGGCACTGTGCAATGTAAATGATGAGCTGAGACATTAAAGCTGTGAAAAAATACACTAGCATAAACGTCACCCTGAAACAGAGGGACATGTGTGTAAAAGGATTGCTGGACTTGAAATGTGTACTGCTGGGATTTACTGGACCATGTCAAACATTTTCTATGACCTCGGATAACCAAGCTAGCCTTCTTTGTCTTAACATTAACACAATCAGGGAGTCCTGTCTTCATATGCAAGTCTTTCCCTCCCACCCTCTTTTCCATTCCTTTTTGGCTCTTGGAATATAATCCACGTAGTCTCGCCCCATCCCTAAAGTGCCTCCCAAACAGCGCTGGGGAGGCGCTCTGGGAAGCCCTTGCCGAGACACTTAGCAGAACTTTGTTCTCCACATGGGCTGTCTAGCTTTTCTAAACACCAAGGCCTCCCCGACTCTTCACTGGCTGAGAACCGAGTCCCGGAACTGGCGACAGGCTCGGGGCGCTGGCCGTGGTCCTGACCTCAGAGCTCAGTACCCTAGTGCGGAGCGCTCCCAAGGCGGAGAGCTTGCCTTTCCAAGGAGCCATGTGAGCCCCTCCCCTCTCGACCCCAGGGAAGTCCTCTGGCCTTCACTGCAGCCCTCCACTTCGCTCTCTGAGCTGCATCAAAAAAGGGTGGGGCACTGAGACACAGCTGTAATCGGATGCAGCCCGGGAGGATTTAAGAACAGCACAGTGGTCCACCCCAATCGCCACTCTCTCTTTGCCTACATCCCAGGGATCAGCTGGTCCCTGACGCGGGTTCCCCATCTCCCAGGAACAAGGAGTCAAGGGCAGCCTTTGTGGGCGCTCAGACGCCCACAGGCAAACCCGTGCCTCGCCGCACCCTCCGCGGTGAAGGGGCGGGCAGGGCGCGGTGCGCGTGCAGATGCAGGAGGCAGAGCTCCAAGCGCCGCGTGCTGGCTGCCACGCGGGGATGCTTGGTCCTCCGCGAGATGCCAGGGTTCAGCCCTGCTCCCGGTCCCCACCCCCCAATACCAACCTGATCGTAGATGTTCTGCAGGGCTTCTTTGCCCGAGGCCCGCCGGATCTCCACCTTCCGGACGGATTCAACAGATGGCTCCCCGCTGGCACGCCGGCTCTGTCGGTGCGGGTCCGGGCCCAAGTGGGCGACATCCCGCTGCTGAGCCACCACCTGCCCCGAGCCCCGGCCCACTGAAAGCGAATCGAAATCAATGGTCTTGTTCTCCGAAGACCCTTCCACAGGGCAGAACATACCGCAGAATTTCTGCCGGGGTTTGGGACTGCCCGAACCCAGGTTTTTAAAAAAGGCAGGGACCTCTTCGTCCTCTGCCGCCTTGCCAGATTGCTTTCTGTCGGCCATGGCTCAGGGGGCGCTGGGGAGGATCCTTTCCGTCTGTCCGTCGGTCCGTGGTTCCTTAAGTCTCCCTGGCTGGGTGTGCACTAGCCCCTCGCTGCCGCCGCCGCTGCCGCTCCCTGCCTACCGCAAGGTGCACAGAAAGGATGGAGGGCTGGCGAGCCGGCGACCCACCCCTCGCGGTCCCTCCTCCTGACCCTGCTTTCTCCCTCCCTGCCCACGCCCCCCGGCGCCGCCGCGCCACCTCCGAGCGAGCGGCAAACTTGGATCTGGGCGGGCTGTCGCTGCGGCATAGGATGCCAGTTCCCGGCTGCGCGGGGCGGGGCGGGGCGGGCTGAACGCGCGATCGGAAGGGAGGGGACCCAGAAGGAGAGGACGGATAAGGGAGGGTACAAGCGGGTGGGGGTTACCCAGAGCCCGCGCTCCGGAAGTGAAGCTGCCACTCCACCCGCTAATGGATGCGCGGCGACTGCCGGGCAAACCGATCTCGGCGCCAGGGTGAGTGTTGGACAGCTACATCTGGGCAAGGATCACAGGGCGCTGGCCTGGGCCTTGAGCCCCTCTCGTCCACCTGCCTCCCTGCTTTGCTAAGGTGGCTCTGTAGCTCCTCTGTCCCTGGGTGAGGGCTGAGGGTGGGGGGAGCCAAGGGTCAAGCCTGCAGGCGTTGGATACTATGACGCTGGGGAGGGGTGATGCTGAACACAGAAAGGGCTGGTCTCAGACACCCAAATGCCCGACACCAAAGCTTCAAATTACCCACAACCAGAGGGGTGGTGTCTTGGGGAGGACTTTAAGGAGCAAAGAAAAGGGAGAATATTCTCGCTGCTTGCAGCGGTTGTGGTTGGGAGGTGGGGCTCGCAACATGGCGGGGACGGGGGGGGGGGGAAGGAGGGAAGCAAGGGTGCGTAGCGAAAGCAAGAAATGACCAGCAGCGAGATGCAAGCCTGTGGTGCATGGGGGCGTAGAGAAGAATAAAAGCTGCTGAACGCCGCACTGCAACTCAACATAGAGATTAAGGACCTTCACATTATGTGAAAGTCCCATGCCCTACAGGTAGGCCACTGCCTAGGAAAGGCCCAGGAGGGTCCAGATTTGGTATCGCCCACCACTACACACACACACACACACACACACGCCTGGTAACCACCACTACCACCCAAAATGGTTAGGGAATAAGCAGGCTGAAGCCCACTCCAGACACATCTCGTTTTCAGGGAGCCCCGCCCAGCTTCTCCGCCCCTGTTCCACACTGCGCCAAAGCCTGGCAGTGGCCAGATGCTGCTTCTTTAGGGCTGCAGCGCTTTGCATTAAGGGTAGAGAATATAGGAGGATTGCATGCTGTGAATTATGCGCAGCCAAAGTGTGTAAAGATTTCAGTGTGTGTGTGTTGCTTATTTCCAACCCTTGGTCCTGTTTCTGGTGATTTTAAGTCCCTCCCGTTTTTTCAGAGTGGCTGAAACCTGCTGAAGTGTTACCCATCCTTTAGGGGCCCTGGAGGGAGATTTGAGCATGCTAATTGCTCAAACAGATAATTGGTTTGGTCTGTGAGAAACAGTTTACTGTAGCATGTTCTCACAGGGCGGTGTGACCAAGAAATCAGACCTATTGTCAGCCTTTGCTTAGGGAAGGATTGTATGCGGAAACCAACACCCCCAGTTGCTGGAGATAGCTTCATGGATGAAGTCACAGTTCACACCCACCACCAGCACCACCAGCACCAGCACCACCACCAAACAGAACTTATGTAGGTGCTGCAAGGACCTCATGTGAGCAGGGTCTTTGGACATTAGCACCAGATGTGCTTGGCCTTATAATAAAAGTTTCCATTAGAATTGCCAGTGCTTCGCCAAAGCCCTGTGAGATGAGGGCCTTCATCATTGCCACTTTCCAAGTAAGGAGACAGGTTTATGAGGGGTTATGAAAGTTGTGTGTCTAGTTGGAGCACCTATTCCATAATTCAAGTGGGATTTAACACTGGACTCTGGTTCCTTTAACAGGTTATCCTGTGGACCCTTTATAGGAGAAAAATATGAAACTCTTCAGTTCCCCCACATCCAGACGTTTCCTTCATGGCCCTGTTGTACATCAACGGTGTTTCACTTGGGAGTCTTAAGTTTAGGGATGCTAATTTTTATTTTATATATGAGTATTTTGCTTGAATGTATGTACATGCACTGTGTGCATTCCTGGGGCCCTTGGAGGCCACAAGTGTTAGATCCCCTGGAACTGAAGTTATAGATAGATGGTTGTGAGCCATCACGTGGGTGCCAGGAACCAAACCTATGCTTTTAACCACTAAGCAATCTCTCCAGACACTTAGGGCTTCCTTCTTTTCTTTTCTTTTCTTTTTGTTTTTTTTTAAGACCATCCCTTATAAGTAGGATTGCCATCAAGTAAAGGGCCTAAGTCAACCAATTTCAGTATGACAATTTTTCCATGGACCTGGGTATACAGCGCCTTTTGTTTGGTTGTTTTTGAGACAAGATCCTGTATGTAAGGCCAAGTTGACCTCAAACTCCTTATGTAGCCAAGGATGCTCTTGAATTTCTGATCCCTCTGCCTTCATCTCATGAGTGTTAGAGTAATGGGCACGTGCCCTCTGCCTGGATTATGCAGTGTTGAAGACTTCATGCATGGTGGCAAGCACTCCACCAGCTTGAGCCCCTCCAGTGCCCTTTACTTTTCTGGTTTCTCCAAATACTCCAAGAGGAGGAAGTCACTCCTATGTCTTACAAGGAAATCTCAGACCTGGATTGGTCTGGATTCCCAGGTCCCAGGCTCCAAGGCACAGGGAGAGGTAACATCTTGTCCCATGGGTTCCAGCACACTGAAACAGCCTTTAGCACCTCCCAGGAAGACTAAGGCTGCTCCTGATGCAGCTGCTGCCATAGTTATGGCCAGTATTTGTGGCATATGACCTCCATCAGCTTGACAGGAAATGCTCCAGCTAAGGGGAGAAATGGTTGTAGCATCCTAACATACACTCTACAAAGGTTTCTGAGTGGCACAGTCAAGTACCAAATTTCAGTTGGCATATCACAGTACTCCATAAAAATGCATGGTGTAGTGATGGTGAGGATATCTTAATTTACATAAGTGCACTCTGTGATGTTCAGCCTATAAGGAGGCTGCCTAAGGTGCTTCTCAGAAGGCATCCCTATGGCTAAGTGACCATGCTGTCACAGGGATCACTCCCTTTTACATTGTTAGGTCTCCTTTTCCTGCAAGCTGCTTTGTGGATACTTTACTGGGTGGTGGGCATGTTTTCTACTTTTTGCCTGTCTCACAACGGCCCAGTCAAATTTAAATAACAGAAAGTGTCTTAGTTACTTTACTACCTTGGTGATAAAGTATCATGGCCAAGGTAATACAGAAGGATGCATTTAATGAGAGCGTATAGTTTCAGGGGGTGAGTTCATGACCATTGTGGCTGGAAGTATGGCAGCAAGCAGGCAGGTAGGGTGCTGGAGCAGGAGCTTAGAGCTCACCTCTGATCCGAAAGCACAAGACACGGAGATTAAGAGTGGGAATGGTGAGGGCTTTTGAAATCTCAAAACCCCCCTCCTCAGTGACGCACTTCCCAAATCCTTCCCAGACAGTTCCACCAGCAAGGACCAAGCATTTGAATACATGAACTATGGGGCCCATTCTCAATGAAAACACCACAGGAAGAATTGGGTTGGTAACTTACCACGTGTAAAACTTGAAAAGCCATACTAGACACAACAAAAGAGGACTGAGCCGTGACTCCAAAGTGCATTTATTTTTCTGGGATTCAGGTTATCTGTTATACCCATTAGAAATTATTTTTAAATGTTCAAACAATACTGTTTAGTTTTGCTTATGTCTTTCTCTTCTTTTGAGACAAGATTTCTCTATGTAGCCCAGATCGACTTCTAGCTTCAGTCTTCCTTATCTTCACAAACGCCGGCCGTGTCGCCACACACAGGGCAGCTGCATTTGTTTTTAAAGATGGTTCTCATGTAACCCAGGCTGACCTCAAACTTCCTGTGTGGCCAAGAATGATCTTAAGTTCGTGATCCTCCTGCCTCCACTTACCCAGTGCGGGGATTACAAGCATGTACCACCATGCCCAGTTTATATGGTGCTGGAAATTGAACTCCAGGCTTCCTGCATAGATGCTAGGCAAACACTCTGAGGACTGAGGAGTATCACCAGAACTACCTGGGCTTTTTCTTCAAAGAAGTATAGCAACTATCTTGTTTAGGATGATCCATTAAATTGTACAGGATTGTCACTTTGTTTCATTCTCTACTGAGCTGTTATATTTTAAATAAGTTCATTAATCTTTGTTATTAGATTTTAGGCCTGAAAACACATTATTCATGTTTGTGTGTAACAGGACAGATTAGTTTGGCTGAAATTAAGACACATACATACTATTGTATACAGGTGGGAGACATCTTCCTGAGCTGGAAGCTGAATACATGGCTCTTTGATTCTTGAGGAATATTCTGGAACACATCGGCAGGTATTTAACTATGTATCCTAATCTCATCTTTCAAATGGCGAAGGTCTTGTATCCTGTCCTCTGATGGGGCTTCAGGATGGAGATGTGGGATTTAAGCTGATCCCCACTTTAAAAAAAATGTACAGTGAGCCAAGAAGGGAGCTCAACAGAGTGGGGTAGACACAGGTACAGTGGGAGTCATAGCCCTTGGTCCTGCCCGAGCTCTATTCCAAACCAGACTGTGGGCGTGTCCTGGGAAGTAGAGGTCTGGGCAGTAAAAATGAACCTCTGTTTCCCTAGGGGTCCTCACCATCCTGCTGTGTGACTCCCCAGTTTTGGGTGCTGCAGTGGAAGCTACCTCCCCACTGACTAGAGAGAAACAAAGTGGCAGAAAGCAGATGATGGGGAAAAGAAGTCGCTCTGGTGTCTCACAGTGACATGAGTCAGTACCACACTGCTGCCTAGGGCTCTCAGAAACAGCAGCAAACCCACTGCCAGAGCCACGGGGCTGATAACTGCAGCCCACCCCATCCATCCTGTAGTACTCATCAACTTTGCTGTGGGTCTCAAGACACAGAGGAAGTGTCTGGGTCTTGATACTGAATGAAAGGACAAAGTGTTGGTCCACGAGGCTTTGAGCTGCTTGGGGAGTGAGCCAGGTCAGGACTGAGTGCCAAAGCGTATCCTGGGACGATGGCAGTGGCATTGTTAGAAGAGTGGTGCAAAGTCATGAGTGTGGATGACCAGAAGTCACTGATGGTGACTGGCATACCAGTGGATTGTGGTGAGCCCGAGATCCAGGCAGTCCTTCAGGATGCTCTGAAGTGTGTGGGCAACTATCAACTACTAGGCAAGATGTTCCAGAAGCAAGACAACACCAATGCCGTCTTACTAGAACTCATGGAGGACATGGATACGTCTGTGGTCCCCACTGAGGTGCAGGGAAAAGGAGGTGTGTGGAAAGTGGTCTTTAAGACCCCTAACCAGGATGCTGAGTTTCTCCAAAGACTGAACCTCTTTCTAGAAAAAGAAGGTCAGACGGTTGCGGGCTTGTTCCGAGCCCTTAAGCAGGAGGGAGTATCTCCAATTACCACAACTTGCACGTCCTCTGCGTTACTGACCCACTTAGTGGGGCAAGCTATGGTTCCCACTCCAAGGCCTCTGCTGCCTGTGAGGTACTGTAAGTTGAGAGTGTTCTCTGGGAACACAGTACCTGGCCCAGAGGAGGAGACCTTTGAGGTATGGTTGGAACAGGCCACTGAGATAGCCAAAGAGTGGCCCATCTCTGAGGCAGAAAAGAAAAAGTGGATGATGGAGAGCCTCCGTGGTCCCGCCCTGGACCTCCTGCACATCGTACAGGCAGACAACCCTTCCATCAGTGTGGAAGAGTGTCTGGAGGCCTTTAAGCAGGTGTTTGGGAGCCTGGAGAGTCGAAGGAGCGCGCAGGTAAGATACCTTAAGACCTATCAGCAAGAAGGGGAGAAAATCTCAGCCTACGTGCTCCGGCTGGAAACTCTGCTCCGCAGAGCTGTGGAAAAACGGGCTATTCCCCGGAACATTGCTGACCAGGTACGCCTGGAGCAGGTCATGGCTGGCGCCAACCTTAGCAATGCTCTATGGTGTCGGCTTCGAGAGCTGAAGGATCAGGGTCCACTACCCACCTTTTTGGAGCTGATGAAGGTGATACGGGAAGAGGAAGAAGAAGAGGCCTACTTTGAACATGAGAACAGGGAGGAGCCGGGGGAAAGAGAAGGCTATGGCCGCTGGGAAAATGCAAGGAACAACTGAGACACAGCCCTCCTTTCGCTTCCAAATGGTCATAGAGACAGTGCTTGATGTGGCTAATCTTAAGACAGTGGATTTTTCTCTAATATACAGGATTGGAGTCAAGCATTAGAACCAAGTATTTTCTTTTTCTTTGGTTTTAACAGGGTCTCACCTTATAGCCCAGACTGGCCTTGAGTAGCACATCAGGCCTCCCAAGCTGGGTTCTGGATTTAGAAGAATGTACACCGATAGTGTCCCATCTCAATTTTTCTTTCTGAGAAAAAAAAATGCCTGGGTTCTAAGTAGATTGGCTTGGTGGATTCTTAAGTAGACTGTTAATAGATCCAAGACTAAGTTTCTAAAACACTAAAACTCCTATACTTTGGCTTCCTTTAAGCACACCAGGATCAGCCAGATAGCTGGGTTGGTAAGGCTGCTTGCCAATCTTTTTAGAGGGAGTAATGATGTAAACAGGAAATTTTAAAAAAATGGCTAGGCAGGAGGTGAAGATATGGCTCAGTGGTTAGGCACACTTGCTGCTCTTACAGAGGAGCTGAGAAACCAACACACAGCCATTCATAACTTCAATTTGAGGGAATCCAACACCCTTTTCTGGTCTCTTTGGACACTGCACACATGTAGTACACATACATACATGCAGAGCACACACATAAAATAAAAATAAATAAGTCTTTAGAAAAAAAAAAGCATCTGGTTTCTCATGTCACCTTTATAGAAGTTACACACTAGGGTGAGACTGAGATGTCAGCCAGACCCTAATTGCTTTGTAAATAGCTTTATAAGTAGATTTCTAGATCTTCATAATAAAATGGCTTATATTTATTCCCTAATTTTAGCCCATCTCCTAAATCATTTTAGGGTTACTTCTTCAGAGGAGGGAATTTTATAGTGGCCTTGATCAGGACTTTTTGAGTCTCATAAAGAGAAGACCATTGCCTTCTAGTCAGAAGAATGGAATCTACCTCTTGCCTGGGTAGAGACCTACCATTCCAAACTAATCAAAACAGAAGAGTTAATCCAGCCAGGCAGGTCCATCATCTGGCTAATGAACTGCCCATTGGGAAGGCAGAGTCATCTAACTCCATGCTCTAGAGATGGGAGGAATAAAAAATTATCCCTTTAATGAGATCATGTACTTTTTCTTCCCAGAATCTCTGCTATCTGTACAGTCACTACAAAAGCCACCACAAAATATAACTTTCCATTTTTCTTTTGCCTAGAACCCCAAGCCTAAGGGAGCTTTCTCTAGTACTTCAGGGCTTTGCACTCTTTCCGTGTGGCTGCTTTGCCCAACCTCTACCTAGCTCAAAAAATAAATTAATTAATTAATTAATTAATTAATTAATTAAAAAGGCACAGCTCTTATCTTTCCTCTCTTATATATCTCTTCAGGAAGTTTGGTCCCCGAAACCCTCGTGGTGAAAGCTCTGGAACCTTCCTCCAGCTGTCATCTATAGATAGCTAAGCAGTCAGAGACCTGTACCAGGGATCTGGGGAGCTAGGAGAGGCCTTCCTTCACCAGACGAATTAGAACCATCATGCCTTTAGGTGTCTAATGCAGAGTGTCCCCCTCCACACACACCTTTCTTCTACTTCATATAGACGGTTCCAGAAGCACCTGCTGTGTCAGTCTCTCGACCCATGGATAATTCATCCAGTCTGTTACCAAGAGGTACACAGCTGTAGAGCAATATTTTTGAGAAAAAAAATGGACATTCAATGACATGCACAGAACTGGACATGCGCAGAGTGGGTGTGGCTATCAGTCTAGTCTGTTTATCCATGAAGGTTTTAGCTGACAGCAGTGAACAGACCAGAGCAAAGGACTGAGGGCTGCAACGTGCAGTGTGTTTCATATAAATTCCACCTCACATGTGCTGTAATCTACTCTTTGTAGGGTGGTGCATGCTTTCCTGGGGGTGTGTCAGGGGAGAACAGTGCTGTGTTACTCTTTATAAAGAGAAAGAGGCGAAGGTCACAGGACTTAAATGGTCTCAAAACCAAAATGCTCAGAAGTGATACCTAGACAAAAGCCCAGAACAGACTTCAGGAACCACCCTCTATTACCTATGTGTCACTCAAATGGGTTTTCTTAGTTCAGGAGAAGATTAATTTTAAGCAAATGTAGTTTAAACTCTTTAAATCTCAAACACACAGCAGGTAGTTTCAAGTGTGCTGATGACCAAGTCTCAGCATATCAGTGTTCACCAACTTTGCTTTTGTGTCCAAACCGACCCATCCATGTGTGGTAAAACAAAGTTCCCTGCTGGCATTGGTGCACCTGTTTCAAGCTCTCTGTAATTGTGCATAGACTTGAAAGCTGTAGACGCTTGTGCATTTATACCAGGCTGAGTCCACTAGAACACCATAAACAAACAACCCTTAGTTACATGCCAGGCGGAGTTCTGGCATGGTTCATGTACAGCCCTGTGGTAGATCCTTGTGCACTGTAAGCAAGTTGCTTAGCTTCTCTGAACATCAGTTTCCTTATCTAAAAATGAGCTGCCATTAGAATCAAATGACATTGCCTTTTAAGCACTTCAAGTAATGTTTGGAACTTAGAATCCCCTCGATATACTGAGGATCTTGGTATTTTCTTGAGAGTTGTTATCAGCTCAGTGCATGCTCTCCTGACTGCTCTGGTTGTATGGAAATAAGTAAAGATGTAACAGACTGCCAGCTGTGATGTTCCCACCACTGGAAAGCATTTTAGTTCTTTTGCACTGGCTGTCTCTGCATCTGTGATACGTATTCCAGAAGTGGTTGGTGACCTTTAGTTGATTTGATTTGAGTCGTGGGCTAGTTTAATTAACAATAAGAAGTGGTAAGAAATGCATTTTTGAAAGGTCATCATCTGTGATTATTTATCTTTCTAAAATATATTCTTGAACACCACAGTGATGTGATTGTTATTGTTGAACATCATGTCCTGATTTTATGTGGCTTTGTGCTCCTGGGAACAGCCTCACAATTGTCACTTATTTAACAGATTGCAAAAATAAATGTTATCACTGTGAAATTACAAAATAAATTAAAGTTAGTGAAACCCTGAGTTATTTTCTACTTCATGTCGGAGTAATTGTTTGAAGGAGTTTCAGTACTCAAAACAAAACACAGTCAAACTAATGGGACTGGAGAGATGGATCACTGGTTTAGAGCCCTTGGTGACTTTCCAGAGGACCTGAGTTCAAGTTCCAGCACCACATCTGGTGGCTCATGGGTACCTGTAAGTTCAGCTCTAGGGAATTTAACACCTTCTTCTGGCCGAGGGTGCCAACGCACATATGGTATTCATACACACAAACAGGTAATAAGAAAAATTTGAGAAAAAGAAAGTTAAACTAAGGCCAAAGGCTTTGAACTTTTCTAGGCAAGGAAACCTGTGGCAGAAGACTATAGTAACTACTTGGGTGGTGTCTTCAGGGACAGGACAGAGCGTGGCCCACCCATCATTAATTTCCCTGTTAAACGCACAGGGCCAGATGCAGATCACCAATTCACTTGCTTAGGAAAGCAGAAGCCCAGATTGGTTCTCCAGCCTGCGTTTTGCCAAGGGCGAGAGAACCTAGAGGTGGACTCTGCCTTCAGGGCTTAAACCATCTCTCCTGTGTAGATCTATACAGAGAAATTGCCTCTTGCCTTTGAAGGCCTTGAAATTGCTTCACCTCTCTGGAATGCTTCCCATATCGTGCTAGACATACATGTCCAATCTATTAGGTTTAAGTGTCCTAAGGGATACCTTGCTTTATACATCTTCATCATGTGAGCAAAATCCTCCCGGAAAGGGCTCTCATTTCATGTCCCACCTCTACTCCTAACTCTTAAGGATGGAAAAAAAAATCCATGTTTCCTGAACCATTGCTGAAAATCACATTCCTTTTCAGTAGGCGTGCCTGGTGCAAACTGCAGACCAGGCCATCAGCTTCCTGCATGATTCAGGACATTGATGTCATCTGATGTCCACAACTGCATCAGCCACTCAGGCTTGTGCATTCTGCTAGCTTCTGCTTCCCAAACTAAATGAAAGGTTGTCATCCATTTTGTCAAATGCCCATGATGTTCAGCAGATCTTCTGAACATCCCATAGTGTGCTAGACAAATGGCCAAGACCAGCCGAGTCTGGGGTTGTGGAATATTCCTTTACACTGTGTGAAGATGTGCCACTCTGATTAGCTTAATAATTAGCTGAGCAGCCAATAGCTAGACAGGAAGTTTAGGCGGGACCTCTAGACAGAGAGAGCTCTGGGAATAAGAACCAGAAAGTCTCTAGAGGACACAGACAGGAAACAGGAGTTGAAAGATGGAAGAGATGTAAAAAGCCATAAAACATAGATTAATATAAATGGGTTAATTTAAGTTATAAGATGTAATGGGTAAGCCTAACCTATAGACTGAGCTTTTATAATAATAAGTCTTCATGTCATATTTTGCAAGCTGGCAGCTCAAAAAACAAAAGAAAATCCAACTTGATTAAATGCCTGTTACCCATATTCTTAACTAAACCCTAGTCTTGCTTCAAGGGTTGTTCAGTCCTTGCAACCCCTCAGTAAGAAGCTCTCTGGCCTTTCCACCCCAAGAAAGACTGGGAGATAGTAGTAGCATCCTTGAAGGCTCTGCATCGCCTCAGCTCTACTCAAGAGGACATTCATTTCTCTCTGATATGTGTTTATCCCTCTGGCCTACCATTCACTGCCCACTTAGACCTAATTTGCATGGATGTTGTCCAAAGCAGAAAAAAATAGCAAAAATAAAAGAATAATGACTGTAATCTGTTTCCAAGACAGTCCTGTGAGCCTGGGCAAGTAGGAGGGTCAGAAGTTACTGCTGGAAGGGACAGAGCTGAAACAGAGTAAGGAAAGAGGATCCAACACAAACAAGTATTGTCAAATGGGCTCCACCAGCAGGGTCTTTGGTTCTAAATACCTAGAACCAGGGCCTGGAGAGATGGCTAAAGACATTTGCCAACAAGCCTGATGGCCTGCGTTCAATCTCCAGAATACACATGGTGGCGGGAAAAACCTACCCCACAGGCTGTTCTCTTGCCTCCATATGTATCACACACACACACACACACACACACACACACACACACACACACATGAGAGCAGGGGAGGTGGGAGGGGAGGGAGGGGAGAGAGGAGAAGGCAAGTGTTTCACTTATTTAGCCTTCTGAAGGGACAGAAGCAGAAAGTTGTGCTGGACCAGACCTCCATGACCCTGCTCCTGTCTGTGCCCATGTGCACCTTGACATTCCAGATGGGCATCTTCATAGAGATTAGTGAAACTCCGGAAGCACAAACCCAAATCAATGTCCCTATAAGGAAACATGTAGCATTTCCATCTTGCTTTCAGTCCACCAGCTGGGACTGTTCATTAACTGTCATGGCTTCTTCCAATAGCAGCTGAGGCTCTCAGACACCAGGCCTCCCCTTAAAAGGGAGTCCCTACCCATGGGGAGGAGTGCCAGGTGCTAAGAATTATATAGTGGGCTGTCCTGGGAGCCACTGTGAAAGGCTCCACAGAAAGGGAAGCTGTCCCCTCACACTGTCCTGCTCAAACCTGTCTCTCCTCCACACAACCTGCCCTGGGCAGGTGTTTTCCGCCCACCCCCCACTCCCATAGATCTTTCAAAGATCTTCATAGGTCTTTCCCAACAAACTTAATTATCAAAAGAAAAGCTTTCTTGAGCAAATTGTTGTCATAAAAGTCGATTTTATGTTGTTATTAAGCAAAAGACAATATAAACCAGATTGATGAACCATGGAGTCTGGGCCTGTCCATGAGTCCTTTACAGTTCAAAGTTATTGATGGCATGATGTCAGATTATTGCAGGGGCGGGAGAGGTGGCTCAGCAGTTAGAGGCCTGACTAGACCTACAGAGGACTCAGGTTTGGTTCCCAGCACCCATGTGGTGGCTCAGAACCATCTGTAACTTCAGCTCTAGAGGATCTTCTGCCTAAAATACCTGGTCCACACAAACATACAGGCAAAATATCCATATGCATAAAATAAAAACAAATACATGTTTCAAAAGAAACTAACATGTATTCCACTGAACGTATTTTGGCTCAATTTCAACGTTTCTGTTTCAGGAGAAATATTGGCACAGATGCTTTCTCTTCACTAAGATGGTGCTTGACTATTATTCTGGAGTGAGTAGGTTGTATGTACCTAGGCCGGGCACCTTGAGGTGGAAAAAGCACCCAGGGCCAGGGATAGGGATGGGAACTGATATGCACTGAAGAATAAGAGAAGAAGCAGGGGTCACTGAGATGTCTCAGTGGGTAAAGTGACTTTCTTAAAACCAGACTCTAAGCTCAGTCCCTAGAACTTACGGTACAAAGAGAGAACAGATGATACCATGTTGTTTTATGACCCACACATGCACTGTGGCATGAGTGTCCCTATACACATTGTGCACACGCAATAATAACAAATCAAAATTTAAAAATGTTTAAAGGAAGAGAGGCAGAGACCACATCTACCACCTACCCCAACACATAGCTCACCCCTGGCATTTACTATTGAAAACAGAAACAAAAGACAGATTTGGGATAGAAGAGGGTAAGACGTAAGGGTGGGGTTGGTGAGATGGTTCAGCAGGAAAGGATGCTTGACAACAAGCCAGACAAGACAGCCTGAGTTCAATCCCTGCAACCCACACAGTAGAGGGAGAGAGCTTCACTGCTCCTGCAAGCTGCCCTCTGACATTCACATGCACATACTGTGACGCTCACCCATCCATCCACATATACAAATAAGGAATTCCAGAAGCAGCTGTAAGAAAATGATATTTACATAGAGGAATGATGATAGAAATCGCTGCTGGTATAACATGAGAAAATATGTAGGCAAAAGACAATAATGTCATTATGCTCCTGGATGAAGAAGAAGACTTTGCTCAGTCAGGATTCAGTACAAATTCATTACCTTCAATAGCATCTGAAGCTGGGACGTGACGGTGCTTGCCATGGCAGGGACTTGGGCACTGAGAGAATGCCTGCCTGCCTCCATAAGGGGTTTCTTTAATGGCTCTTGAACTTAGGATTTCTTATTGCCTGTGGGATCAATTTTAATCATTCAGATTGTTTGTTTTTCCACTTTTACAGGTTTTCAAATGTGAAGGCACAAATTTGTCCATCTCCCTTTCTTGTTTCAAATTATTAATACTTTGTTGATTATGGCTTTGTTTGCATTTTGAATCAAGCTCTCTGTCTATCACCTATCTATCTACTATCTGCTCGCTATCTATTTGTCTGTCTGTCTGTCTGTCTGTCTTCATAATGTCCACAAGTCTGGCTATGTTGTTGATGCTGTATTGTGGAGAACCAATTCTTACTGTCTTACTGCCTTTACCTTCACTGCATTAACTTCCATGCTGAGCTTCATTCTGTCTTTTCTCTTAACTAAGATTGTTCTTTGTCTTTTTTTTTTCTTTTAATAAGGATTTTTTAAACTTTATTTATTTATTTATTTGCCTTGGTGTTTGCTTGGAACTGGAACTACAGACAGTTGTTAACTGCCATGTGGGTGCTGGGAATCGAACCCGGGTCCTCTGGAAGAGCAGACGGTGCTCTTAACCGCTGAGCCATCTCTCCAGCCCCGTCTTTTTATTTTTTTCTAATGATGGGTATAAACCCTAAAGTTTCACATCACCAAGCCATCTCCAAGCCCTGATCTTTGTTATCTGTCTTTCACAAATGTATTTAAGCACAGAAAGGTATGTTAGGTATGTTTGGGTATCAGTTTTTTATATCTCTTTTTTTTTTTTTTTTTTTTTTTTGGCAATACTAGGGATTGAACCTAGTACAATACACATGCCAGGCAAGCACTATATCTTTATATCCCAGCTTCTCTATTGCATGTGTGTGTGCAAATGTATGTGTATACACATACATGTATATATGTATGTATTTTTAAATTCTTGATTTTTTTTTATTTGTATGTGTCTATAAGGACAGGTATATGCATACAAGCGCAATGCCTGCAGAGACCTGCAGAGGGCATCAGATACCCTGGAGCTGGAGCTGCAGGTGGTTGTGAGCCATTCAATGTGGGTGCTGGGAGCTGAAGCTGAGTCCTCTGCAAGAGCTGCAGACCCTTTTGGCTCCCTCTAGCCCATTAAGTACTTTAGTCTTTTTATTCAAGAATTTGTTCAATGGACGGACAGAGTGGTATCAACATCTTTTTATTTTAAGATATATCTAAGTAATTGCAATGTAATTAATAGATGCATTTATTTGTTTGAGGCAGGATCTGGCAAGTGGAAATATTGTTAATGTTCTGGTGATTTTATATATATATATATATATATATATATATATATATATATATATATATATATATATAAATGTCCTATGTCTGTTGGAAAATCATCTCTGTCCTCCAAACTCTTTCTATCCTGTCTCAGCCTCCCAACTGCTGGGATTACCAACATGTACCAACATCCCTGCACTCTGGTTGAAGTTACCTCCAGTCAGGAATTCAGAATAACTGTGGATGGGACTTGACTTAACTGTCCAATCTTGTTGCCTATTATTTAATATCTTTGAACTGTTACTTAAAATACTTTTCACATACTCACACTGTGATGGTGTAAAAGAAAATGGCCCCCAAAGGGAGTGGCACTATTAAAAGGTATGGCTTTGTTACAGGAAGTGTGTCCCTGTGGAGGTGGGCTTTGAGGGTTCATATATGCCCAAGCCATGACCAGAGAGATAGACACTTTCTGCTGCCTTCTGATCAAGATGTAGCCAGCACCATGTCAGATCACATGCCACCATGCTCTCCACCATGATGATAATGTACTGAACTCCTGAAACTGTAAGCCAACCACCCCAATTAAATGTTTTTTTCTTTTATAGGGGTTGCCATGGTCATGGTGTCTGTTCCCAGAAAGAGAAACCCTAACTAAGACACACCCATATGTGCGCCTGTAAATCCATCATTCTCCATCTGAGCTGGAAATGGAAATCTTCTGGCTTCAACTTTCTATCCGAAGAGACTAGATAACGAGAGCAAATGTGCTTCATGTTTATTCCCACTTCTTTGCTGCTTCCCTCAGCCAGGAAACTCTTTCAATAACTTCTCACAGACTATGGCAAGGAATTACCACAGCCTGTTTGTATAGAACATGCTTTGATTTTCTCTGCATTGTTTAGGAATATTTTCCTTAAATATAGAGTTCTGAGTTGACTTTTTGAAAAGTCTGAATATGAGCTGGCAAAATGGTTTAGCAAGTAAGGGTGATTGCTGCCAGGCCTGGTGGCCAGAGTGTGATCCCCAAGATGCTTATGACAGAAGAGCAGAACCAATTCCTGCAAGCTGTCTGCTGCCCTCCACACATATGCCAAGGCAAACACGTGCCCCTTCCAAATTAATTAGTTAATTAAAAGTTTAAAAACTTCTGAATATCAATGATTGTTCATCCTCTTGCTTGTCCTATTTCTTTAGAATATTTGCAGTTCCAATTTTTGTCCTTTTGCACACCATGTGTCTTTATCTAGTTGGAAATCTTTTTTTAGAATTTTTTTTTCTAATTTGTTTTCAACAAGTCAGATATGCTTTGGTGTGATTTTTAAAATCCTGCTTGCTGTTAACTGGCTTCTTGAATATCAGGATTATAGTTTTCATCAAATTTGGAAAGTGTTTTTCTCTTCAAGTAACTGTCAAGTGCCAGCCTCTTTGGGAGACTTCAATCATGCACAATCATGCGTGCTTCCTGTAGTTTGCTGCTGTTTTAATGTTCCTTCGGAGCAATGCTCTTTTCTTCACATGTCAACGTGGGGACCTGTGTCGCTCAGTCTTCAGCCTCAATGACTTGGGTGTCTGTATTGTCATGCTGTGGAACGTAATCTGAAGTTAGACTTCTCAGGGAATTTTTTGTCCCAATATTCTGTCTCAGCTCCAACATCCTTTTTGGTTCTTCTTTGTGTCCCCATTTATCATCTCATTATCTTCACATTTTCCTCTGAATTCTAGAACATTCTCTGATTCCCTTTTAAAGTCCTTTCCTGTTAACCCAGTGGTCTCTCTGATGTCTGGGCTTGTTCTCCAGTTCTGTTGCTTGTCTAACCATATTCTTATCTGAGATATGAGATGGACTGACATGGTGATGTGTCACATGTGATAACTGTGGCCATGGAATTGTCTTTTGTTTTTCCTCCTTTGTCCTGGCAATCCTAGGGTAAAGCCCAGGACCTCAGGCATGCCTGGACAATTGCCTTACCAATGAGCTCACCCATCACAGCCCAGAATTCCAGTTTTTAGTATGTTTCTGGTTTGAGGGAGATACAAAAGACACTCTCTTTGAGAGTTAGATACAGGAGGGAGATGGAAGCCATTCTGCATTCTTCCAAGTACTGAGCAAATGCAAGCTAATGTGTGGATTTGGAGAGCTTTTGAAGTGTAATTCAAGTCTATATTTCATTGTTCTCAGTTAAGTTCATTTTGGTTTGATTGTTTCTGCAGTGCTGGGATCAAATCCAGAACCTCACACATGTCAGTTTTCAAGTTACTGAAAAGATGTTATTTTAAAGTATGTCTGGCTTAATCAGATGGTAGTCTATCCAAAGATTTTACTTTTTTATTTTTAATGATGTGTATGTGAGTGTTTGTGTGTGGGTACATGCACATGAGTGAAATGACCTCAGGGGCCAGAAGAGGGCATCAGATGGCTGGAACTGGAGAGGCAGGCTGCTGTGAGGTGCACAATATGGGTACTGGAAACTAAATTGGAGTCCTTCAGAAGAGCAGCACACATCTTTAACCATTTGACTATCCAGCTCCAGTTGAACATCTTTAAAAGAGGATCTAGGCACTGGGGAGGCTGAGAAATCTGTGAGTCCAGGACCAGCCAGGGATACATAGTAAGACCCTGTCTCCAAAAAGAAAAGAAAAGAAAAGAAAAGTCCTGAGCAGAGACTCCAGTAGGCAGACACAACTGAAATTCCTTCTCATTTCTCTTTCTGCAGCACACTCATGACCTATTCATGACTATTTGCCCTACAAACTTCAAGTTTAATGAACTTTTCAGCTTTACATAAGCCAATTCTCACTGTATATGTATTTCTCTGTTTGAATCCTGACTGGCCTGGAAGTGAGTGACACTGATTGTTGTAAACGTTAAGTTACTGGGTGTCTCGATTTTGTTTTCTTCCTTTCGAGAGTGTTTAAGTTAGTTCTAGCAGGCAGCTGAATTACTAGTGAAGCAGTTTCAGCCTTTTGAGGTTTGGGATTTTTGTTTGTTTGCTTTTGCTTTTTCCGAGGTAAGGCTACTTTGTGTAGCCTTGACTGTCCTGGAACTTGCTCCATAGACCAAGCTAACCTTGAACTTGCAGAGATCCACTTTCTTCTGCCTTGAGTGTTGGCTTTAAAGGTGTGAGCTACTCAGTGAATTCAAGGTCAGCCTGGGATAGTGAGTCAGTCCCTAGCTCAAGCATGTTGAAAGCTGATGGGTAAGCAGCCCTGGACAGGAAGAGCAGAGGGCGTGAAAGGGAAACTGTGGTCATGAGCACACATGGTCTTTAGCAGGAGCATCCCCTCTTCTTTGCACCAGAAAGGACCAAGAGAGATTGAGTGCTCTACATCAACTGACAGCAGACCTTGAACTGATGCATGTTCAGTTTTAGTAAGGTCTGAAAAGCATCTTACCATCCATTCTAACCCCACACAAAACTGAAGGGATTCCAGCTACAGGGTTCGTCTGAAGTCCTGGACACGCTGCTTGGCAAAGGCTGTACCTGTTTCCGTCCCTCCAGGTTTTCTTTCTAACTCCAAGCCCTTTCTAGGAGGCCCTGTCTGCTTTCTTATATTGACTATTGCTCAAAAGTAGGGAGGCTTGGGCAGGCTCCAAGATGATGGACAATATGGGAGAGAATGAACTGGAATGGAGCTCAGGGGCAGAGTGTCAGTATGCTTGAGGTTCTGGTTTCATTGTCAGCACATAAAACAGTGGGGAGGGTACATCCCAATCAGAGCCTGAGCTGAGTTCCAAGCTATGTATTTCTTTGTGAACACATCAGAGATGAGCTATAAAGGGTTATATTGCTCAGAGTGCTGGGATGAAGGGACCAGATTGTAGAAGGGCTTTGGATGCCAGAAATCGGAATTAAGAATGGCTTCTGTTTTCTGTTATTCATTGATTCATTTCTAAAATAGTGCTGAATGCTGATAATATGTAGACTCTGAGCTCAAAACTGCAGAAATTTCTAGTCAAGAGAATAAAGAGATAAAAGAGATAAATACTTGCAAATGAACTGTGTGATGTGATGTCCCCTGAAACACAATAAATAAGTTCACCTTTGGTTTCTGTTCACAAGAGAATGTGCTTAAATGACAGTGGGTGTTAGTACTTTTCTCCCAGCACAGGTTCACACACCAACTTGTGTGTTCATTTGCTGAACGGTGGAGTAGAAAGCCCCCATGCAGAACTGTGGAGAGTCTGGTCCTATCCCGGCTCTACCTCTCCAGACCTTGGGCAAGTCACCTGACCTTGATAAGCCTTTGTCTCCTCAGGAACAAAAGACCAGCTGGCTTCTCTTGGAATCCAGAAGGTCCCCCCAAACCTAGATTGAATTATGTTGATTTAGCCAAAAATATTTATTCAGCATATGGCCAGTGGCTGAGACACAAAGAAAACCAAGATGACCCCCAGCCTCAGGGGACCCCATCGTGGGGTAGAAGTTCAAGTACATTGTCTCATGTCACTAAGAGGCATTGTTGTACAAATTCTGGTTGTAATGAAAGAAACTCAGAGCCAGATATCAGGGAAAGGCTAAAATATTAAAGAGTGAAACACCACAGTCAGTTCTCAGCCAGCTATCTTCCAGCTTCCTCAGCCTCACTCCTGGTCACTTCTAATGCCTGCCTTAAATACCTTCTTCACCCAGCTGTATCACATCCAGGTTAGGATTAAAGGTGTGAGCTACTGTATGTGGTAGTTAGCCTTGAACTCACAGAAACACAAGAAGATCTCTGTCTCTGGAGTTAGGGTATTAAAGGCTAGGTCACCACTCCCAGATTTCCCTGTGCTGGGATTAGTGTGTGCCACTGAAGCCCGGTTGTTTGATCTTGTACTCAAGGATCTCTGGATCCCTGTGTTGTGTGAGTTACCACTGCTCTGTTATCCCTGGAACTACAGAGCTACCTCTGCCTCATTTGACTGTGGGTTGATCTCTTGATATTCCAGGTTTTATTAAATATGTAACATATCACCATAAGGCATCATGCAATTGTAATCCGCAGCTGGCTGGGTGTCTGTCCATAGCTTCATTAAATACTATGAACATCTTTAGAGTCAAGACCTCTGGGTACATCAAGCCACAGAACATCACTCATGAGAAGGCAAACTATGGGTTTTCCCAATGCCTGGTAGAGAACCTCCATTCCTGAAAAGGTCTCAAAAGTAGAATGACCACAGACACTGTTCCAAGCCCTGGTCTGACAAATGGAGACTGGAGCACCTGGAAATGTTAGATTAATTAGTTTGGACGGATGTAACGAAATGCTTCAGACAGAGGGGATTCCATGTCAGGTAATTATTTCCCACAATTGTGGAGGCTGGAAGCCTTAGATAAGGTATCAGCAGGGCTGGTTTCTGCTCTCCTCACCTTGCATTTTGCAGACTAAATGTCTGAATCTGTCCCCACACTCCTATGGTGGCACACACGTGCAATCTCAACGCTGGGAGATGGAGGAGGTAGGATCAGGCAACCAAGATGAGTCTGGGGATGTAACAAGCTAAAGGCCTAAGCTACTTGAGAGTATATTTCCAAGGAAGAGGGGGAGGAGGAGATGACGAGGCAAAGAGAAGTCATTCATTCATTCATTCATTCAGCCTTCAGTATGAGGTTATTTATTTGAATTTGTGGCCCTTGGAAGTTGACAAAGTTGTGAAAGTGGAGTCATAGTGAATCGGATTAGTGTCCTTTATTTTTATTTATTTTTTTTATTTATTTATTTTTAAACTTTATTTATTTGCCTTGGTGTCTTGCCTGGAACTGGAACTACAGACAGTTGTGAGCTGCCATGTGGGTGCTGGGAATCGAACCCAGGTCCTCTGGAAGAGCAGACGGTGCTCTTAACCGCTGAGCCATTTCTCCAGCCCCGGATTAGTGTCCTTTATAAAAGAAGCCCTGGGGAGCCATCTGGGGACACAGTGGGAAGATACTGTCTGTGAACCAGAAGAAAGTACATCATCACTGAGCTCCAAATCAGTCAGCACCTTGATCTTGGATTTTGCAGCCTGTAAAAGCTGGAGAAATTAATTTTTGTGCTTTCTGATCATCTTGTTTATGAGCATCTAGCTGAAAAAAAATAAATTAAAAAAAAAACATTTTTAGACATCCTTTCAGGCAACCCACACTGGCCTCAAACTTGCTGTATAGCCTAGGATGACCTTGAACCCGTCATCCTTCTGCCTGTATCCTCCAAGTGCTGAGACCACTGGCATGCACTTCCATACCTGCTTGGGGCATGTTACTGACTAAGCTGCAACTCTGCTGAAACACGTTGTTACGCCATCCTTACTAGACAGCTGTCTTCCTGTGTACTCACTTGGTGTTCCCTGGGCATGACTCCAGTGTCTCTGTGTGCTCTGATCTTTTGTTCTGAGGTCCCCAGTCACACTAGATTAGTGTTCACCCTAACAGTCTAAGAGTCTTTCAATCACCTTGTCAATCTCCCTATCTCCACACACAGTTATGTACAGTTGTATCCTGTAGCCAGGGTTTGAATGTGGGTATTCGAGGTTAACTCCATTCAGCCCTTAGCAGAATTTAGGTTTGGTCTTCTGCTGCTTGGCATCATGCGGGAAGAGATGAGGGGCAAAGTCAGCTCTCTGGGAAGAAAAGGCTCACAGGCAAGAGGAAGAGGGAGCCAGCAGCTTCCAGGACACTGTTGCTCAGAATGTGTGAAGATGGCTCTTTTCCAAAATTAGAGTTCACCATGCTTTCATGTTGCTCTAAATAGCGCCCGCCCGTTAATGCTGCTGTCAGCTTTCTGGAGACTTTACTTTTGGTATACTTTAACCCGTTGCTGAGCATCAGCATAGCTCTGAGGACAGTAACCTGGATGAACTCCCTCTCTAGGCCGGTCAGAGTCCCCTACCCCACCCCGACCCCCACCACTGGCTTTGCTGTCAGAATATCCTTGTCTCATTCTCAACGCTGGCCATTTACTCTCAAGAAGAGCAAAGTGGGGGGCTGGCAGGGCGAATGAGAAATTATTTCAAAGAAAGCCCGTTGCCATAGGAACCGGTTGTCAAATGCTTTTCTGTGCGGGAGGTGTCAAGAGTGAGAGTACAGGATTTGCTAAACGTGGCTTTGTCTTCTTCGGCTTGTGACATGGACAGTGATTGGCGAGGGGGGGGGGGAAACTCTCCTCTGTGGAAGTTCACCCTGAGCGTGAGCCGGTGGCCTCCAACTGCAGTGCTCAGGGGCTTGTGGGGGACACAGCCCAGAGGATGAAAGGGCAGAGAGAAATCTCTTAGCCAAATCAGAAAGAGTTTCCAAGCTCCACCTCCGGTCTCAGCCCCACACTAGGCTCTGTTGCTCTGTTAAAGCTAAACAAGGTCTATAGTTCTGGGGGACGGGGGAGGCAGGGGGATCAGCAAGCAGACTGGAGAGGTGTGGCTAATGTGAGGCCACAGAAGCCAGTGTGCAGCATTGGCTGTGCTTCTTGTGCAGGCTCTGTGGTGTGTGCATGTATCCCAAATGGACAGACTCTGAGACCCCAGACGTTCATCAGGGAGAGCCTAGGTGAAGATAGGATGGCAGATGTGAGGGACTCATCCTTCACATATTCCCTTTGAGAAAGGACTGGCCCAGGGGTCAATAAAAATAGATACGGGACTCAAAGAATGCAAAATGAATACATAAAAGGAAATATTTACCTGAATAAAGTGGGGGAATGGAGAGAGTAGACATTCTCTAAACACCAGGCAAATAGTGAATAGCAGAAGAGTGTCCAGTGTCATTCATCAGCAGGAAAATGGCGAGGTTGACAAGATGGCTCAGCAGTTAAGAGCACAAACTGCTCATCCAGAGGATGCTTGTCCACTTCTCAGCACCCATGCTAGGCGGCTCACAACCACCCCTAACTCCAGCCCCAAAGGATTCCATGGCCTCTTCAAACTCCAAAAGTACACACAGGGAAAAATAAAAATATATCTAAAAGGAACCACAACAAACTATTAGCTTAGAGCTGTTAGGATGGTGATTATTCAAAGGATAATAAGAGTAAGAATGTGGAGAAGATGCATGGCCTGATCTAACGGAACACTGTGGGTAGGAATGTAAACTTCTACAGCCATCAAGGTAAACAGACTGCAGAGACCTCAGACCATAGAACTCCCCTGCTGGGGACATGGCTCACTGGTTGAGTACTTGCCTACTATGCATAAAGTCAGTGTTCTACCCGGATATCAAAATTATGTACTAAGCACATAATCCATCCGGCAGCCCCACTACTGAGTAAAACTTAAAGGAAATGAAGGCAGAACGCCAAACGGATCTATGCATTCTGTGTTCCTCACAGTGTTAGCCTCACAGTCATGACATGGAAATTATCTAAATTCAGTTAACTGAGCTAGGAAGACCCACTCTAAATACAGCAGGCTACACTGTTGCATGGGCTGAGGTCCTAAGTTAAGGAAGAGGAGAAAAGGGCTGAACAGTCATCTGTCTGCTTCCTCTATAGATACAATGTGACCAGCTGCCTCAGCCCCCACTGCCATGATGTCCCTTCCATGATGGACTATGCCCCCTCAAACTGAGCCAAAGTCTTTGGTCAGATCCTTTGTCCCAGTAGGAAAAATAAGCAATGCACTGGCCTCATGTCCTTGGAGCACAGGCCACCCTCCCTGGCCTTAGGCCCGTAAGGGTCAAATATCAACATTAAAACTCTTCCATCCTGTGCCCACAGCCTCACTCTCTCCTGCTTCAACTTCCAGATCCTTACAGCCATGCTTTCTTGTCACTGTGTGTCCTCTGTGTTCCCAAGTGGCGGTAAAGGACCTACGCATAACACAGGTATGCCTCAGCCATAGAGGACTGAGTGAGTGAGCAAGTGAGTGAATGAGCTCAGACCAAATTGGTCAAGCTCTGGCATGAACAGCACTGCAGTATCTGCAGAAATGACATGTCAGGGAGAAGCAAAAACACTTCCCCCCCCCAAAAAAAAAACCTAGGGAAACCTTGGCAGCCCTCAGGATGCTCTCCTCAGACCCTTTGTACTTCCAAGCCAGCTTAACACACACACAAGAGGTGGGGGGGGGGGAAGAGAGAGAGAGAGAAACTTACAACTTATTAAATAAACATGAAGTTTTGTCCTACATAGCAAAAGGTTAATGGACCCAATTTTTCATTTCCGCTGATTTTTGCATGGTTGGGGGGCTGCCTAGTGCATTAGAGGAGGCAGAAGGAAGGTTCTGGACTTCTCAGCAACATCCAATACCATTGTTTATCCAAGGCCACCAAAAGCTGGGAATATAGCATCCTCCTTCTGAGATGTTCCCATGGAAACCATGTGTGTGCTATGCATACAGAAGGGCAGCTTCTAGCACCATCCACCAGCCGTGGCTCCTGAGACAATGTGGTACCCAAAGTAGGAGGCTGCAATTAAGGAAAGGGCAGGGGCACAAAACATCTGCTGCCTCACAGCCAGAAAATATACCTTCCTTTTCCCTGCACTCTATTAGCCTGCCACATCCCCTTCCTGGGAAATGTGCCAGGCCCACTATGACCCTGAGTATAGATTTCCCTGGCTTCGGTGATGGGTGAGATAGGCATCTTCTAGGAAGGTTACAATGTTAATTTCACCCTGTCATGTCACAGGAGGAAATCAAACAGGGTTGAAAGCACAGAAGGGATTTTCCAGAGGGTTGACATTTTTGATGCATTTTGCAGTGTGGACACATGGCAAACAGACTTAGATCAGGAGGAACACATGCTGCTGCTTTCTTGGCCAGGGAGACAATAGCTATCACTGCCATTGCCCACCTATTGTCTGCAAGTCAGTCTTGAAGGCAGGAGGCAGTGTAGACACCATCTGTGATTCACTGGTAGCCCTATACCCGCTTCTGTAGCACCTGTCAGTGATATAGTATCTTTCTGAGCCTGTTTCGGTATCTAGTGAATGAAGATTATAAAATCTGCTGCATAAGGATCTTTCCATTCAAAGAACAGGTGATATATGGACAGTTTCTAGCAAGGTGCTAGAATGAATACCCAGCCAATCACATGCTTTCTTCCTTTCCGATCACATACTGCCTTCCAGCCAGGGGAGGCTTGATGTCTGTTTTTCACTTTGAACTATTTCTTTCTTTTTTTTTAAAAAAAAACTTTATTTATTTATTTGCCTTGGTGTTTTGCCTGGAACTGGAACTACAGACAGTTGTTAGCTGCCATGTGGGTGCTGGGAATCGAACCCGGGTCCTCTGGAAGAGCAGACGGTGCTCTTAACCACTGAGCCATCTCTCCAGCCCCCCACTTTGAACTATTTCTTGTTGTAATCTTCCTCCCTCCACCCCACCTCTGCCTCTGCAAAGCAGCATGCTTGGAGACAAATTAGAATCTACTGGAAGGAGACAAAGGCTAAGGTTGAATATTCATCTTCCCAGGGTCACACGGCATCTCGTCTTTTCTACCTTACCTGTCTCCTGTGGCATGTCAGCTTGGTATGCCTCTCTGTGCATTCAGAAGCTACCATCAGGCTAGCCCTCATTCCGCTTGACCTCCAGACTGATGTGTTCAATATGAACTACAGTAGTCTCTGTGGCAGCCCCTATCTCTGAGAAGACCATCTCATTTAGTCATATCTAGTGAGGTATCCCTGGTCTAGTGAGCTCTGATGGAGATGGCACTAATGTTGACCCTTCTTCAACAAGAGGATTCTCTGAGAAGAGGTCAAAGATCAGAAACTCCCAGACTGCCTTCTTTCTTAGTCCCCTATTCCACCTTGATGGGGTTGTTCCAAAGTCCTTAGGGAGAAATCTCAGCATCCATAGGTCCAGACTTTCCCCTGTCCTGGACGAGACAGCTGCCAGCTCTTAGAAGACCCAGGCTCCCTTCGGAGCGATGAAATGCCCACATCGTTTATATGCAGATGAAGGGCTGGCAGAGCCAAATCCAAGGCCTTCCTGCCAGTCATGTGGTCTGAGGCAGAAATTCAAACTGAGAAAGAGTTGTCCAGATTGTGGCATATGGAAGTCTCAAGTCTTTCCCTGGAAAACGTTAAGATACACACCTTGCTACAGACACAGCTTCATGCTGGAGAGACAAGCATGCTTCCATTATCCTGGATCCTTTCCCAGACCAGAAAGCAAAAAACATGCTCTGCTACAAAGTTGAGTAGGGTTTTTCTGACTCAAGGTTACTCCTGTTTTCACTCTGTTTTTCATCCGCATCTTTTTGCCAGTCTAAGAAGGTGTGTGTGGGGTCAGCTTTGTGTGAAGTCTTTCCAGGAAGTGCTTCAGGTAGACACTCAATCATCTAATACATATTGATGAGTGCCTAGGAGAAGCCTGACAGTGTATGAGATGCTGGGCAGATGCAGGTAATGGGTTAATACTGACTTAGGCATTGAAGAAATAGCACAAGACATATGAAACTATGACTCTGCCTATGACATGTGCTCCACGGGAGAAGAGAGTCAGCTTCCTTGCTAAGCAATGCAGGGGTCTGGGTATCAATCCTGACCTTCCTAAGAGTGGAGACAAGGACAAGGGTGTAGAAGGAAGATCCAGGGGGCTGGAGAGATGGCTCATTGGTTTAGGAGCACTGGCTGTCCTTCTAGGAACCTCCAGAGGTCCCGAGTTCAATTCTCAGCAACCACGAGGTGGCTCATAACCATCTGCAATGAGGTCTGGCATCCTCTTTTGTCCTGCAGGAATACATGCAGACAGAACACTGTATACATAATTTACAAATAAATAAAGATTTAGAGAAGGAAGATCCACTATATGCACAAGACCTGAGGGACATGGACAGCAGGGGGACCAGATAGGTCAATGTCAATGGAGCAGAGTGATGGCAGTATGGAAACCATAATGGGGTGTTATCTGCTCTGAAAGGGAGAGGTGACAAATTGGCATGATGAGGGTCCACTTCTTGCAAGTAATTCAGGACAGAAGGATGTCACCTTGAGTAGATGATTGTTGCTTTGTTGGCTGTTGGCCATAGGAAAAAGCTAATGAACCGGGGAAATACTTGGGAGCTACCACTGACAGGACATGGGTAAGGTGGATATGGGGCTGAGGGAAGGGCAGCCTCAAAGGTTCTTGCTTGTCCTGCTGGTGGTTAATGAAGACCAGGATTGGGTTGAAGGCGTGGCATTAGTTTGGAGCATTGTCATAGTGTTCTCTTGGTGAGAAGAAAAAAAAAAAATCTTGGAAAAAAATCAGTCTAAAGGAGAGATTATTGTGATTCATGGTTTCAGCACAAGGTTGTCTGGCTTCTTTGTTTCCAGACTTTGGTGAGGCAGAGCATGGGGCAGGAGTGGTAGAGGGGAGCTGTTCACATCACAGATGCCCGGGGGCAGGAGAATGTAAGAGGAAGGCTCTAGAAACCAGACACAACCTTAAAGGCATGAGCCTCAGTGAGTTACTCCCTCCAAACAGACTATAGTGGCTGAAAGAAAATGGTCCCGTAGGCACATAGGGAAGGGCACTATTAGAAGGTATGGCCTTGTTGGAGTGGGTATGGCCTTTTGGAAGAAGTGTGTCACTGGGGACCAGCTTTCAGGTCTTAGATGCTCACCATGGTCAATGGGGAAGATTCTTCCTGCTGCCTGCTGATCTAGATATAGAACTCTCAGTTACCTCTGCAGCTTCGTGTCTGCCTATGTATCCAACATGCTTCCTGCCATGATGCTAATAGACTAACCCTCTAAACCTGTAAGTCAGCCCCAATTAAATGTTTTTCCTTTGTAAGAGTTGCTGTGGTCCTGGTGTCTCTTCACAGCAATAGAAACACTAAGACAGAAGGTATGGTGTGAAGAGACACCATGGCCACAGCAACTCCTTATAAAAGGAAAACATTTAATTGGGGTGGCTCACTTACAGTTCAGAGGTTCAGTCTATTGTCATCATGGTAGGACATGGTGGCATGTAGGTAGACACAGTGCTGGAGAAGTAGCTGAGAGTCCTACATTTTGCAGGCAAATGGAAGGTCTGAGATATTGGGCAGTATCTTGAGCGTATAAGAAATCTCAAAGCCCGCCTCCACAGTGACTCACTTCTTCCAACAAGACCATACCTACTCCACAAGGCCATACCTCCTAATAGTGCCATTCTCTTTGGGGGCCATTTTCTTTCAAACCACCACACCTTTTAGGAGCCCATTTTGCTCTGAACTTATCAACGGATTGATTTATGAGGCTAGCTCCTCATGATCCAATCACCTTTCAGCAGCACCAGCACTGGAGAGTTAAGCCTTCAGCATGAGCTGTTTGGGGGATACTTTATATACAAGCTGTAACAGACATGTCAATTCTGAGGAAAGGTTCTATGGTCCAAAAGATATAACCTGTGGAGGCATTAAGGACTCCTGAAAGACAGGACCAGAAGAGCCAATGATATAAACCAGTCCTCAAAAGTCAGAGGGCAAGAGGAAATGTGTGTCTCAGTTCCAGCAGAGAGTAAACCCACCGTTCCCCTGCCTTCGTATTCTATTTAGGTCTCTCAACTTATTGAATAATGGCCCACCACAAGAGACATGAATCTTTACTATCTACCAATTCAAATGCTAACTTCCTGAGGCACCTTCACAGATGCTCCCAGAAACAATGTCTGACCAACTACCTGGGTGTCTTGTAGACCAGTCAAATCTATACGTAAAATGAACCATCATCACAATTGTCATTTACTATTACATTTTCCAGTTGTCTGTCACCCACGATTCTTCTTTCTTCATGTTCCATATCCAATCTTCAAGGAGTCCCCATTTTCTCTATCTGTGCAGAATCTGGCCATTCTCCACTCTCTTTACTGAATCTCAGTCACATCACCTTTCACATATATTGCTGCAGTATCTACCCAAGCAGTCTTCTCCCTGCTTCTACATCTGATCAATGTTTACTCCCATTACCATAATCAAGAAGAAATCCATTCACATCATCATCTAGTTTCATACTCCTCTGTCTGGGACTCCCACATCACCCGGAAACCAAAATGGCTAGGAACTATTGACAGTGCCCTGGGGATTGCCTCTTTCTCCCCATTCTGTCCCTGCTGTTCTTTGGGGCCTGGGATAGTTTTGTTTGCCAACATGAGTGGATTAAGAAATATCCACAACTATAAGTATTTACCTCTGTATGTCTGTAGGGATGTTTCCAAAGAGAACTGGCAACTGGAAGAAAAGCCCCCTCCCAGTTGTAAGTGGCATCCTTCTGTAGGCTGGCATCCTGAAGAAGTGGGAGGAAGGCAGACTAGAACCTGCAAGCCCCATCTTCTGAGTGAGTGTGAGGATGGCTACTCCCATCAATGGCGGCCTCCTGCTTCTTTGACATTTCAATGTGGAATCATAGCACCAGCTCTCTAGGAAACTTCCAGGCTTTCAGCATCAGATTAGTGACTACAGATGACATAAACCAATCTAACAAATCATGTCATACACATATACTCTGTTGGCTCTGAAGGACCCTGACTAGTCCAGCACCTTTGCATTGGCTGCTCCCTCTTCGTCTCTCCTCATAGGTCACATCACATTCCTGAATGAAGTGCCTTAGACTGCTCAGCCATCCTAACTGGCAAAGGTAAATGCCAGTGTTTGAGCCATCAGGAACCAGAGTGCTTCCTATGCCAGCAGACACTCTAAGACTACTACTCTAAGACACTACAGTAGAAAAACAGGACCACTGCTCCAAATCTGTCTCATGTTAGATTTCCCACAAAGAGACTATATTGGTTCCCTTTCTTGTTGCTGTGGCAAAAGGGGAATATTTTTGTTTACTATTTTAAAATGTATTTTTAAAGAATTATTTTTGTATATGTCTGCACAAAAATGCAGGTGTCCATAAAGGCCAGAGGTGTCAGATCTCCCTGGAGCTAGAGCTGTGAGCCATCTACTGTGGATATTAGGAACTGAACTTGGTGTAGGTAGAGTGTTTTCTGTGCCCTGGCAGTCATTCCCAAATAATCACAAGAGACTTAATATAAATTATACATGCTTGGCTGGTAGCTCAGGCTTACTACTAAATATCTCTTACAACTTAAATTAACCCGTATTTCTTATCTATGTTCTGCCACGTGGCTTGGTACTTTCTCAGCACATCATACCTACCTTGCTTCTCTGTTTCTATTGGCAACTCCCCTGACTCTGCTCTTCTTCATCCCAGCATTCTCAGTTTGGCTCTCCCGCCTAACTTTATCTTGTTCAGCTATTGGGCAGTCAGCTTCTTTATTAAATCAATCACAGTGAAAAATCTTCACAGTGTACAAAAAGATTATTGTATCACAACAGCTTGGGTCCTCTGCAAGAACAGTATATGTTCATAACCACTAAGTCATTTCTATAGCACTTTGGCTCAAAAATTAAATGGGACACACTGGAGGGAAGGCATGGTAGCACGAGTATGAGACAACCATCAGAAAACAGGACAAAAAGTGAGTCCCAGCTATAAAAACCTGCAGGCCCCCACCAGTATTTCAGTGAGGTTCTACAACCCTCCAAAAGCAGCCAAGAACCAACTGTCCAAGCACACAAGTCTATAGAGGATATTGCACATTCATACCAAACAGAGACCATTAGGCAAAACGTGTTTTTAAGTGGTTTATTATAAAAACACTTCCAGGAAAACTAGTCAGGAAGTAAAGGCTTAGTCTTAGAAAGGAAAAAAAAGCAAGTGAAGGCTGGCAGGTTCCTCTAGCTCAGCCATGTGAACACCTAGGACACCCCCCACCACTGCAGGATGTGGACTTGTCCCTTCCTAGCCTCTACTTCAGGGATTGTTCTACTGGACTTCATTGAACCTCCAGCCCCACCACATGGTTGCTCTGGCTTATTGAGTTGCTTATATCTCTTTCCTCAGCTAGGTTAGCTCTTGAAGGACAGGGGAGGGAGGAAGGAAACAAGGAGGGTGGAGAAGAAGCCAAAGAGCTGGCACAAAGTCCAGGGGTCAATGTCCAGTCCAAGCCAGCTCAGGGATCCAGCCTTCTGTTCATCTTGTCCATCGCATGAGCTAAGGATGCTTTCCACGTTCCTAAATTGCTAAAAACACAATCAAAATAGCATTTTGTGGTCTGTGGAGATTTTATGAAGTGTGGCTTTCAATACCCATAAGTAAAGCTTTGTTTGTTTATTTGGTGATGCTAAAGACTGAACTTAGGGTCTTATGCCAGGTAAGTGTGTTATAAAAGGTTCTGGCCTGGACTTTCTGGGCCTGAACCAGAGGTTTGGTCCCACTCTCAGCCCCGCTTAGCATCAAATAATCACACACACGCTTATATTATTTTATGCTGATTGACCTAGAGCTCAGACATATAACTTACTAACTCCTTCATCTGGACTCAACCCATCTTGCTCATCTGTGTGGCTGAGTACCTTTTCTCAGAGCAGCATTTCCTCTGCATCTCCTGGCAGCTCCAGTGACTCTGGCATCTATATCTGGTGTCTGTGTCTACTCTGAGACGTTCCTGAGTTATCTTAGCCTTGTAGCCCCTGTTTCCCTTTGGCCAATCAGCTTTTTATTAAATCCATAGATGGGACAAATATTTACAATACCAGCCTAATCCCACTACAAAGTGTCCTACCACTGAGCTATAATTCAGTACCTTATAAATAAAGTTTTATTAGACCAGAGCTGCTTGATGTAGATGTGCTGTCCACATGGCATTTGTTGAAGCAGCAGAGCTAGATTGATGCTAAAGAGACTGGAACCCTCATGGACTGAAGTGTTTAGCACTGTCAGAAGACTCAACATGGCTACACTTGCAATATTAAACAGACCAGATGTAAGGGTTCAGTAAGAGTGAGAGGCATGAACTGGAAACTCACAAGAAAACACACACACACACACACACATACACACACGGCACCACATTGGAGGTCTCACTTGAAGGGAGAGGGTTCTCTTGTCAACAATGAATTTCACCGTAGAGTCCACGCTAAACCTGACTGTTCTCTATCCATACCCCACGACCAACCCTTGTTCATTGGAGGATGGCCCTCCTGCTTTCCCTGCAAGGCCAGGGGAACTATGCACTCTCAACTCCTCACACCATGCAGATGATGGTGCCTTTATGGCTTGAGTCCCCTCCCTAGCTTCTCCTGTCTGGACCCAGTTTTAGGTCAAATGCTGGGATATCTTCAAATCAGCTGAGCACCACACAAAGTGGTATGAATGCTTTATGGAATTTCGAAAGTAAAAAAGGGTTTCTTGTAGACACCAAAAATTGTCTTGCAGGATGCTGATCTTTTCTGCTCCCCACACTCTGCCCCTCAGCACAATGGCCCAAAACATGCTCCAGGTAGCAGTTTCTAGTAAGGACTGCATTGCCATATTTCTGGAAATTGAACTCCTGGGTGCACCACACTCAGTGTTTTAAAATACATTGACTTGGGCTAAGTTATAGCTCAGAGGTAGAGCACTACCTAGCATACAAGGCCCTGGGTTTGAGCCCCAGCACCATATAAAATAGACATGGTATTGCACACATGTAATCCCAGCACTTGGAGGTGGAAGGAGAGGGATCAGAGGTTCAAAGGCATTCTCGGCTACACCAGATGGGGATCTGGCTGCTACTTGTAGTCCCCAGAGGGAGGTGCACCCCACTGCCATGCAGAGCCATGCAGAGTAGCCATGAGGTAAGTCAGGGGGTGGAAGAAAAACATGGAGAGGCAGACAGACAGGCATGGGCCTGCCTAGACATACGTGGTACTTGCTTGTGAGTAGCTGGGCTGGGAGAATAGTAACCTCAAGTGTAAGAGTCCTGTAAAGGAAATGGCAGGTATGGCTAACACATATGTGAAGGGCACTCTCCTAAGGGAGTTCTTTATTATCTGATGGCAGCTGGCCAGCACACAGAGGACATCGAGGATCCAAGAAAGTTGTCAAAGCATTGGAAGTTTTAAAATCTGCTTTATACACTGGCTCAGTGACTGACTATCACACATGGCCTGCAAGGGATGTGGGCCTTCCATAACTGCTGAGAGAAGCTACCTATTTCCAGAGGCCTACTAGGAGAGACTGAGGCGGCCCCAGATTCCAGCTTTACCTGAGACAAAGCTCCTAGATTTAGTGAAATTCCATTTCTATTTCCTGACTGGATGGACTTAGACATGCTGAAGGCCTTCATGATACAAGCCTGTATTACCAGCCTGCAGGAGGCTGAGGCGGGAGGCTGGAGGACCTGGGCCACACAGAAAAATATTGTCTCAAAAGAAAATAAACATGAGAGAGAAAGGGGAAATGATTAGCAGGTGAGGGCAGCTGCCACCAAGGCTGGTTACCTGGGTTTGGGTCCCAGAACCCACATGAAGAACCCACTTGATGGAAGAAGTGATTCCCCAAGGTTGTCCTCTGGTTTCTACAAGTGCTCACAACTCTCACCCCTACACAAAACAAACAAACAGACAAACGTTTAATAAAGAGAAAGAAAACAAAAAAAAGTGTTTGGAGTACTCACTAGCTTTACCAGTTTTCAGCAAACAGGCAAATTCTGCCACCACAAGACCTTCAAAGCTGAGTCATGAGGGGCTGGAGCTCATGTCTCACTCTGCCACCTCAGAGTTTGTGAGCTGCAAAAATTATCTCTGCACTTGAGTTTTTCAAGTAATAATAGTAAATAGTATCCACCTCACCCACTGGAGATTGAAGCTTGCCAAGATCACATGAAGTGGCCCAGAAGGTACTCACATGTCCCATGTGGAAACAGTGAGGTAGATGCCTCCAGGTCTAGAAGCTTCTCCTAGTCTAATCTTGCCTTCATTTATCTCAAGGAGGCATTAGCACATTCACAGGCTTAATGAATCTTATCTGACTTCTGAGGGACCAGAAGCCCCCAGCTGTCACCTGGGCTACCCATTTTATGAAGAGTGGCAGATGGCAAACGTGTGCAGGAGCAGATGTGAGACATCATGTGTCACTAGGGAGCTGCAGATGGAAGCCACCATGGGGACCGTGGCACACCTCTTTGAATGGCTGACATCCAAGAATCTGACGGTCACAAATGAGGGTGAGCACAAGCTCACATTCGCTGCTGGCCAGGAATGAAGAATGGCCGGAAGACAGCCTGGCTGTTCTGGACAAAACTGAACCAGGTCTGACCACACGAGTCAGGAACTGTGCTCAGATACATTTGCTGGAAACCTATGTCCACACAAAAAGCTGTACACAGATGTTTACAGAGGTTTGAAGTTAACAAAAGTGAGAGGCAAATGAATAAACCCCACAATGTGCAGGTCCTGTGATAGGATGTCAGAGAAAGGCAAAATAATGAAGCAGTAAAGTATCTGTGCTTGGCAGGGCCTTGAGGTGGGGAGGTCAACAGGCCAAGTGCACTAACGGGGATTGTTAGGGCAGTGAAACAACTCTGTATGATAATAACGGTGACATTTGTCAAGATCTAGAGAACTTGCATAACACAGCATGAATTTAATGCAAACTATGAACCTCAAATAATAGTGTGTTGATATTGGCCCATAAATGGAAAACAAGGCACATTAAGGCAAGGTGTTAAAGACTTAAGTATAGGGACATTCATCCAGATTCTCAATCTCTGAGGAGTCAGGAAGATTAGTGGTGCTTAGAAGTTCAAGTCCAGCCTTGACAACACAGTGAGACACTCTTCTATAAAGAACAAAGAAAGGGTCTGGCAGGATGGCTCAGTGACTAAAGGTGCTCACCGCCATGCCCTGGAGTTTAATCTCTAGGACCCAGAGGCAAAGGGATTCATTCTGTCATCCTCATTGTGTGTGTGTGTGTGTGTGTGTGTGTGTTGGGCATGCACACTCATACCATGGCACACATGGGGAAGTCAATGTCTCTCACCTGGGGTGCTAGGGATTGAACTTGGTTCCAGCAAGGGTTTGCCGGCTGAGCATCTATCTCATTGGTCAGCCTTTTAGGCATTTACAGGGTAAGTTGGTGTTTTGCCTGCAGCTCTGCACATTGTTTCTTTGAATTGCATTCTGGCATCTGGACTCTGGAGCATCATGGAGAGGCTCTCTGGTGTGATCTGGGCTCTAAATGTCTCCTTGTGGGCATCAATTTTTCATCTAGTTTGGAAAGTTAAAGTTGCCTGCTCTAACTTTCCTGAACAATTCTGATCTCAGGCATGGCTTCTGTCAGCTGGTTTCTTGGGTTTCTTTGTCACACTTCAACTCCTTTTCTGTACTGAAACTTGAACTCCATATTTCCTCAACTTTGTCTTCCATTCTTCATAGTCTTTATTCTGCTTGGTTCAGTGTGTTGGAGTGAGTTTTTGTTTGTTTGATTTAGCTTTGGCTTTATTTGGTTTATTTCTTAAGGATTACATTTCCAACATTTCTCTTTTGTTTTCAAAATCGCCAGTTTCTTGTTGAACACTAAACAGGAGGCAGGAGAGAAGACATCATGAAGAGATGTGACTGAGGCTGCTCATAGTGTAAGCCTTGCACTGAATGGTCAACCACAGCCCAAGTGAGACCCAGAACAAGGCCCAGCTTGTGCCCCGTGGCTGGTCTGGCAGAAACAATCATGGGCCTTAGGTCTCACAGGCATGGCTATTGTTACCTGACTGCGGACCTGGTGAACCACTCACACAGGCTTCCTCCCTTGGAGGCCCAGACTCTGGACTCTACCACAGTTCTCTCCTAGCAGCCCAGGTCCTAAATGTGTACCACATTGAGTTTGCTTGGGTTTTGTCTAAGAGGAGTGTAGTGAAGCCTTGATGACCTACAGATTGCATATTTGTTAGGTACCAAGGGATTGAAGACCTCTCTGAGAGTCCATTCAACACCGACATCTGCCCATCTGCACGTGGACTTAGAGATAACTGTCTAAGAGGGAGAAGCTGACTGCTGATGCTGCGGCAAGGGAGCCATATAAACTTGTTTATTCAAGCAACAACTGAGGGGGGTGGAAAAGAAAAAAAAAATTACCCAATAACAAGAAAAAATGCAAAAGGGATAGGTAGATAGATGGCTCAGTGGTTAAAACTGCTTGCTGCTCTTCCGGAGGACCTGGTATCAATTCCCAGCACCAACATGGCAGCTCACAACTGCCTGTAACTTCAGTTCCAGGAGATCTGACATCCTCTCTGGCCTCCACAGCCAACAGGCATGGGTGTGGTACACAGACATATATGCAAGCAAAACATCCATCACATAAAACGAAAAGGATGTTTTCCATTTGAAAAAGGAGAAAAATGCATTAACAAAATTAAGGTGTAAGAGGGCATAAAGAATAAAGCCAAAAGCTTTTAATTGTTTTTAACACAATAAGTGAGGCTACTACTTAAAGTAGTAAAAGTAAAATGGGAGAAGAGAAGGAGGAAGAAAAGATGGAGGTGGATTGGCTAAACTGTGTATCTGTCCTTCTATAATCCACGCTCCTACTGAGGCTCTACCCAGCAGGTGTCCGATGGCTCCTGGAGCTGTCCCCGCCTAATGGCTTCCCTTCTTTGTATAGTGGGGGCCTCTGCTGGCCACACTTAGCTTTGCAGCATGTGAACTGCACAGGCTACCTGTGCTCCCAGACTCCCTGGACTGCAGCCCTGGGGTGATTGAAGTTCTAGCTGTGGGGTGTCTCCCAAGTGCACTACAATGGGAGAGCAACCGCTGTGCAGGGATATGTTCAAGCAGAGTCCTCACTGTTTCTAACTCCCTGGGGCCAGATCCACTGTAGTGTAGAGTATTATACTGTACACTGGTGGCTCCAGAGGTTGACCCACTTGCTAACCTCTGCTCAGGGTTTTCAAACTCAAGTTTTCTCAGTTTATGACCACTGTTTGGTAAGTGCTTCTCTGTGCCTCTTGCCCCCCAGGCTTTCAGCCTCGATTCTTTCCAGTGTGTTACTCCGCTCTTCTTTTTTGTGCATCTTCCATATTTCCCCAGCACTTTCCTGCTATTCTGTTACTGCCCATGATAATTTCCGAAGCTCTTTCTTGTCTTCTCTTTGAATGAAGTCTAATTTTTTTATCTTTCTGTATATGTGCATGTGTGTGTGTCCAAGCATGCATGTGCATGCATGTTCATGTGTGGGTGAGTATGTATGCACCACAGTGCATTGTGGAGGTCGGAGAATAGCCGAATGGGTTGGTTCACACCTTCCATATTGTATGAGATACAAAGCTTGCTTGCTGCTGACTAGCTGACCCTCACACTTCCAGGGATTCTCTTATCGATGTCCCCCATCTTACCTTGGGATTTTGGAATTGCTCTAAGGTGACCTGCTTCATGTGTGTGCTGGGGATCTAAATTCAAGTCTTTACACTTGCACACCTCTCCAGCTAGAAAAGCATTTGTTCTTTTCCTGGTTTACTCCTCCCCTTAGCCAGTTTCCACGGAGATGGCTTCCAGAGCTCTGTGACTCTGGACAGTGCACCTATGAACATTTTGCTCTAGGGCTGTCAATGAGGCTCCTTGTCCACAGACGACAGTCTAACGGGACAGAGTTCATTTGATGCATTCTGTGATGAGCTGATTTACTTCTCTCACCATATAATTCACAGGCCTTTTCTCCAAACCTGGCCCTTTCTTTGCGTTCTAGTGAGCTTTTCTACTTCCTGCACTAGGCACTCCAGGCTATACATGCGCACTGGCTACTGCTGGGCCTTAAGCTGAGGTTTCGATAAGTAGAAGTAGCAACTGTTATGACTTTATCCTAAGTAATTTAGTTTTAAAGCATTCTTCCTGCCAACTGGAAGAAGCTTACATTGATATTCATTTGCTGTTTCATACACTTGTTACTTTAAACAACTCAAAATTATACACTCAACAATAAAAATAAGTAAACATCTCGTTCATGTGGCCAAATATAAAAATTTCATGTTTATTTCCAACTCTTTTTCCAAGAAGTAATCACTACAAATACTGATAGGTTTAGTCATAAATTATTCTGACATTTTCATTATTATTATTATTACTACTACTCTTGCTGCCATTTTGTGATCATCCGTCCTGTATTTTTGAAATTGATATTTTCTTTGTTATCTGGTGTTCAGTTTCTTTTAAAATTTTTTATTATTTTATTTTATTTTATTTTTGCATGTGTGTGTGTGCATGTGGAGAGGTGCCTGAGGTCAGAAGAGGTCATGAAATCCTTTGGAACTGGAGTTACATATGATAGTTACCATGTGGATGCTGGAAATATAATCCTGGTCCTCTAAAAAGGAACCTATGCTCCTAACCACCATGCAATCTCTACAGACTCCAAATGTACAACTTTTTATATAACTTCCAAAAAAAAAATCTGTATTCAGAGTGTCTGACCTGGCCTAGCCCCGAGATCCGGACCAGTAGTCCTAAATAATCACAAAAAGTCTTATATTTACTACATGCTGTTAGGCCTATGGCTCAGGCATAATACTTGCTAACTCTTATTCTTAAACTAACCCACGATTATCCAAGTGGCTTAGTACCACTTCTCAGAGCAGCATTTTTGTCTTCTTTCCTCTGCATCTGCCTGGCATCTCTCCTCTGCTCTTCCGCTTCCCAGAGTTTTCTTAGTCTGGTAGCCCTGCCCAGACTTCCTGTATTTTATGAAACCAGGAACAAATATTTAAGCACAAGTTTTTAGTGGGCGTGGTGGCACACGTTTAATGTCAGCACTTAGGAGGTAGAGATAGGCAGATCTCTGGGTGTTCAAGGCTAGCCTGATCTACATACAAGATGAGTTCCAGAACAGCTAGAGCTGTTACACTGAAAAACCCTGTCTGAAAAAACAATAAAAGCAAAAAAATCTTATAGTTTTTACCTTAAATTCTATTTTTGCCTGGTATAAATAAGTATCTACATGTTTATTAAGATTTCTTTAAAATATCTTTTTCATAAATTTAAATTTTTTTGCCCTGCTGGAGATTCCACCCAAAGCTGTGCATATGTGGGCAAGTACTCTACCTCCTAGCTACACACTTAGCTCCCATCAGCTCACAAATGTAAATTGTATGGTGCACACTTATGGGACACCATGTGACACTTCATGAATGATACTGTAGGGTACCTTCTCTTGTGTTTTCTAAGATTTTCTGCAGTATTCTGTATGAGCAATGCCTTCTATAGATGCATATTTTTGGATTTCAGAGAGACATTTAAGAAAAAATTTCAACTCACTTGCATTTTTTACGCTTACTAGTGTGATTAGCATATTACTAATTTCCTTTTATGCTTTTCACTTACTGCACTTTTTTGCCCTCTATTTTCTAATTTTCGTTAATAATGACTTGGACATTCTGTGTTATGGCTGCAGTTTGTGCTCAGGTTTTGGGTTTGGTTTGGCTTTGAAATCAAGATCTAAAAAAGAAAGACTGCAGATTCAGAAAAAAATAGCAAAAGAAAAAAAAAACAAAACAAGATCTCAAGATCTAGCGCTGGTCAAATGGCTTCCCATCCTCCTGGGTGCTCTGGGCGCCAGGGAAGAGAGCTTCTCGAGCAAAGGTATGTTCTGTCATCTCTGGGAGGAGAGTTAGATGCTGTGTCTGACCCTTCTACTGTAAGGGAACGTAGCTGAGAAAGCTTATTTCAAAAACAGAGATATAGGAGAAAAGCGTCATCTTCAGAGAAAGGGTTTATTGACGCCAAATGCTGCAGTGCAGCTGCTGGGGGCTTGGCCTGTTCTGAAGATTTAGATTACACTGAAAAGGTAACAAACCCTTGTAGAATCACTTGTGTCTGGATGGACAGTTGAGAAAATGAAAAAGAGGAAGCTCCAAGAATGAGAAAGCAGCTCTGCCTTGTGGCTAACACCGTGCAGTCATGGTGGCCGGGAGTTGAGCCCACCAGGAGGCTACAGGAATTACCAAGATCTGAACTGAAGATGAGTCATAAATTCAATGTGCCCAGGACTTGTTTTCCTCTGGTATAGAAAGCACAAAAGAGGGGGCTGGAGAAATGGCTCAGCGGTTAAGAGCACCGTCTGCTCTTCCAGAGGACCCAGGTTCGATTCCCAGCAACCACATGGCAGCTAACAACTGTCTGTAGTTCCAGTTCCAGGCAAACACCAAGGCAAATAAAAAAATAAAATAATAAAATAAAAAAGTGTTTAAAAAAAAAAAAAAAGAAAGCACAAAAGAGGAAAATGACTGTCAGAGAGGTTTTTGCATCCACAACAGGCATGTCACCCAAGGCCATACGGTGACATGCCAGGATAGGTCAGGAGACAGAGAAAAATGAAGGCAAGGGGCTTTACTATGGCTATGTGACCAAAGCCAGTGCAAGCTGAGGACTGGCAAGCCTGAGTCGCTTCATGGGCTCTGGGCCCAGGGTTGGCCAGTGCTGCCTGAACCTGGCCTAGGGAGGATCAGGGCAAGCTGGATAACTGCCAGTGAGCACTGGGCGATAGGATTTGGACTTTGGATCAATTGGTTTGCATGTGAAACCAACTGTCATGAACTGTCTCTAGGGACCAGCTGACCCTGAGAAGAACATCAAGACCCCAGATGTGACACCATCCAGAAATAAAAAGGCACAGTTAGTATAAAAGTCCCATCAGAGCTGGAAGGATGACTAGGAAACAGGTGCAGGCAAAGGGAGGCAGAGTAAAGTTGGAACTGGCTGTGCTGGGAACGGACTTATTCTCTAAAAGGGCCCTTAGGGCAATGTTAAAGGGAACCTACCCGGCTGGGAAGTGGTAAAGTGCCTCACAAGCATGAAGACCTGAGCTTCCACCAGAGAGAGCCTACATTAAAACAAAGCAAAAGTGCTGGTGATGTGTGAGCCCCAAGCCAGTTAAAAAAACGTCAAAACACAAAATGGGTAAGTTCTGAGAAGTGATCCCTGAGGCTGATGTTTGGCCTTCATGTGTGAGCACACACATGTAGGCAGACACCCACACAAACAGATGCATCACACACACACACACACACACACACACACACACACACACACACCACAAAGGACCAAACCTGTCCTCTGCCATCTTTTGTACAGAACTGCATCCCCAGGGAAACACCATGCCTCTCTGCTTCCAAATCAAGTATAATAGTAAAACAAGGAAAAATATCCACAAAGAAGTGTTTTTAATTAGTGAATTTACATAGAAAACCTTACAAAGACAGGCAACTTCTATCACACCAAACAGTTACACTCAGCAGTCCATCTTCATTTTAATGAATATGATAATAAAAAGATCTGAGCTAGTTCTGAGAAGTCCCGCCCAGGCAGGCTGCTTCTCCATGGGCACATACCTTCTTTCCATTCTGCAGTGGATGGAGCCAGCTCCCCTGCTGAGAGCTTCCAAAGAAGCAGAGAAAAAGCTGCCAGGCCTGCAGAAGGGGCACACCGGGCAGCAGAGAACATGACCCTTGCAGCCTCCCCCTCAGCCAAGTCCAGCTGAGACATTGAACAGAGTTCTCAGTGACAGGGAGCCAAGGCTGCTGAAAGCCAGCATCTGACCTCACCCAAAACAACAAGTGGCATCATTTGAAATGCCCCAGGCACCACTGTCCCTCCCTTTTGGCAGCTGTGTTTTGCAGCAGTGTGAAGACACTCTGAAGCCTAGGATGGCTGAGACTCATCACAAAGAGCAGGAGCAAGGAGGGACATCCATGCCTTCTGGGTCTCCTGTCATGTTGCCAAAGCTATGTCGGTTAGAGCCTGGGCCTGGTGTGTCTAAGAAGCGAGGTAGGCTCTGCCATCTGTCATCAACAGGTCAGTTATAGACACAGTTAAAAGTGAAAAGTAGAGAAATAAGAAGAATTCAACATGACCAAGTTGACAAGAGGCAGCTGGAGAGATGGCTCAGCAATCAAGAGTATGTGTCACTCTTCCAGAGGGGATTCCCAGCCCCACATCAGGTCACTTAACTCCAGCTCCAAAGGATCCAAAGTCCAAACTCCTCTTCTGGCATCCTCAAGTGACACACACACACACACAGACAGAGAGAGAGAGAGAGAGAGAGAGAGAGAGAGAGAGAGAGAGAGAGAGAGAGCATATACTCACTTAGACACATACATAGATAAAAATATATATCTTTTTTTTAAATCAACAAAAGGAACAGTGACCCCCACAAAAAAAGCTCATCTTCAGGACCATGACTTGAGGTGTAGGTTTAAATGGATGGTAAGAGGTGTGCATAAGTAAGCAATCCTAGTCAAGGTTTGGTCCACCTATCATCGACCTATGCAACCCTAGTCTCTCCCTCGGGCAGGTGGCCTGAGCAGCTGCCAGAACTGTGTGACCCCTCCCTCCAAGAGACAAGCTCCCCTCTGGATAGTATCCTTCTCCCCACAGGAGATTTCTATGGAAATTCTAATTTCTTGGGGTCCATTGTTCAGTCTTTCCATCTGATGGTCAAAGGGAAGGTTCTCAAGGATCTCTTTAGAATATCTTCATTCCTGCCAAGATGGCTACACTTAGGGAAGGCAATGAAGAAGCCAATGGCTATGTGTTCTGAGCCATTTCATTTTATAACCATCATTGCATGCCACTCCCATGCCCAGCAGGGGGCACGGTGCCCTGTAACATGCAAACAATAAACCCCAGGCTTTGTCCTCCAGTAAGATCACTCACAATACCCAACAAAGAGGAATTAGTGCCAAAAGGAAAGAGCAGAGCCCCCATGCACCATCTCAAAGCAGCCATGGCTTACTGATTCTTGGACTGGGCTGCAGACTGCTGTGAAAATAGAAACCAGATACCATGTCTCCACCCTCTGGCCAGTGGGGATCCCAGGAAAAATGCAAACAAACACGCCCCCTCCAGCAGGATGTGCAGTAGGCAGAGTCCTGTTAAGTACAGAAATAACAGGCGGCATCCGAGGCGGGTCAGGAAGTAGAGGATGTCTACATAAACAAGGGTAGGGTGAGGGCTGATGTTGCAGCTTGAGGCAGCAGCTATCGAAGGCCAAGAGGCAAAGGGTGTTGGGCACACATACAGAGGGAGGGGACACTGCCAGGTCACAGAGACAGATGAGGGGCAACCTGGGAAGCCCGGTGAGGGGATGAGAAGTGGTTCACCACCTCTTCATCTGACATGGGAACTGTCTTGGGCCCCATGATGTCCTACTCAGTAAACAGTTGACTTGTTCCTGTCCAGTTTCTCTCTGAGTGGTAGGCAGTACCCACTAGCTAACAGAGATGGACATCCCTACCAACATGGAACTATCATGGAGCCCAGTTCCCATAAATGGCCAACAGAGTGGGTGTCCTTTGGGTAGTGGCTCCAGCTCAGTGACACCCAGGAGAAGCACCAAGGGTGGTTCTGTGCCTCACTGTTGTGTTCTCGAAGTTGTGGAACCTTTAGAACTTGGGTCACTGGGGTGGGGCAGCCTTGAGGTCTTAAAACCTCCAGTCATCTGCTGTCCCTCTCTGCTCCCCAGCTGCAGAGGTGGTATGACCGATCAACAGCCTCCCACTTCGGCCACCAGACCTTCTCTGCCATGATGGGTAGGATCCCTTCTCAAACTGTGAGCCAAATACACCTTCCCTTCCTTAAGTCCCTTCCTTTCAGGTATCTGGTCACAGCAAGAAGCGACACACTCAGCCACGGTCTGCTCTGCCATCTCAGCGAGCCCTACTCCAACCACAAACACAGGCTGTCTTAGCAGCCTCGTCAGATCAGAGCGCAGGAAAACAGTAGCCACAGACCATGCCAGTCCTGAAAGCCCTGAGCACCAAGGCTGCCTCTGGCTGACTTTTAGAGAGAGGTAGCATCCTTCTCCCCAAGAGATGAGTCAGCTGGTAAAGCCCAGACCTGACAACCTGAGCTGTCCTCGGGTCCCACAAGGTGGCAGGAGAGAACTGACTGGAGACAGCTGTCCTCTGCTCTCCACATGCACACTCACACACATGTGTACATGCATAAAACAAACAGGAAGTTAAAGGCTATCCGAAAAGGACTTCACCCTTCACTAGGCACTAACAAGTGGTGTCTGAGGAGGTCATTTCCAGCACATGCATTCACAGCAAAACCACTGAATGGACAAGGAAAATATCACCCCCTCCTCATATGTTATCCAGCCTTCCAGGAGGGGAACCCTAAAGATTTGATTCTAAAGGAAAGAAGTCATCCACAGATGGGCAGATGCTGAAGAATTCCACCTCCCTTAGGCTCCTGAGGAGTCAGATTCCTAAGTAGAGTGTATCCTGGGGGTGTGCTGGACTTGGACAGGAGTTATTTAATGGTGTCAAGCATCAGCTGTGAATGACAGAAAGAGATAGCAGGGATGCTCACACAGCGATGTGAGGGTGACTGGAAAAATGGTTAAGATGGGTAAGTGTGGTCTCATCTGTGTTCCTAGCCTGGATGATAACATCCTGCCTTTAGATTTTTATTGCATTTATCTGTTTGGTGCATTGTGAAGGTCAGAGGGCAACTTTGGAGGTTCTCTTTCTACTACGTGGGTCCCAGGGATTGAACTCAGATGATCAGTTTTGGCAGCGAGTGCCTTTACCTGAGCTATCTAGCCAACCCACAAGAGTCTATCTAAAAACAAAACAAAAGAAAAAAGTTAAAAAAATACGTGTGAAATATGATGTTATGTATGTTCTACTACAACATTCTAAAAGAAAGATTTTCAGGCTATGTTAACAAAGACAGCAATCTCTGGCCTTTGGTTGGACTTGAGCTTTCTGGGTCTGAAGTCTGATGTTTCCATGGTAACTGCAACAGGCAGATGAATGCCTGGCAGGCAGGATCTTGTCATCATACCAACAGAGTCACCACACTGGTCTCCGGCCCACACATTCTCCTCTCTGAGCTGCCACCCAGAGAAAGCCCTGGTGTCAATCTCTGGCCTCTGGGTCTCAGGTCAGTGACTCCGATGCTCAGGTGCCATGCTCACTGGCCTCCTGTGCTCTCATGCCCTTCTGTCCACAGCAGCCTTCCTCCCCTCTCCTCCCTCCATTCGGTCCTAGCTCCTCCCCTTCCTTCACACTCATCAGCGTTACTGAGGTGGAGACCCAACCTCCACACCTCAGAAAACCTGACAGGTTATAGATTACGAAGAGAGCTGGATGACTGGTGTATTGTAATCACAGCACAAGAGAGGTTAAGGATCAGGAATTCAAGGTCATCCTTAGCTACACAGTGAATTCAAGGCTGGCCTAGACTACGTGCAAAGCTTCCTTCAAATCCTGGTTCCTCACGCTCTATTTCTCCCAGACAAGATCCGCCATAGCAAGGCCTTCTTCAGTTTTCCCATTTGGAATCTCAACCAGGGAGGATGAGCCTTCATTCGAAGACTGAAGTCATCATAAACAGTCTCACTGCTTCCTGTTCCTACTATTTTGGCACCTTAGAGAACCACTCACCATCTGAGTTCTCCAGATTCTATGTCCCAGGCCACTGTATGTCCTCCAGGCCAGAGTCCTCCTAAACCACGACTATCCCCTGGACCTGCACTCTCTCTTCCTCTTACAGAAAAGGCTGGTGTGAGTTTCTGAGCCTGCTGGGTTAGGGGCTGCAATATACTTCTGTGATTTTCCTCTGCTCAGTGACTCTTGTCTGTTTTGTTTTGCTCTGTCTGTGGTGCTGTGGACCTAACACGGGGCTTTGCAGTTTTCCTCTGTTAATATTCGTGTGTTTGCTTTTCTCCTCCTCAGCTGCTTCCCCTATCAATTCCTGCAGACCTTCCGAGCATAGAGGAATGATTTCCATCTACCCTCAAAGGGCTCCACCCACATTTTCTGACTGTCCAGAGCAGCCTTCTCCCAAGGGAGGAAGACAGCCAGGGGACAAACGTCAGTGAGGATGAGGCATTTCAGCAAATGGTGGCATGTCCAGGTGACTTTGTTTGGATTAGAGGAGGCTTGTGGGCATGGACTTGGGATTCGGAACCCGTAGGATAGGTCACCCAGCTGGCTTCAGCAGCTGTGTGCTCATAAGCATGAGACATAACAGCTCTGAGTGGCTCTTTCTTCCCTGTGGGCTGATGGCACATTTCTTAATCTATCAGGATGTTGAAATGAGGAGAGGAAATGGTACAGGAAGGGCCCTCATCTCAGGAGCCTACTGCCACACCCACCATCACATCACTGCCTTGTTTTTCCTAGACACCCACACTCCAGTGGATTCTACTTCTCCCCCAATTCATTTCCCAGCTTGCAATCCAAGTATCTTTCTGAACAGAGTGCACAGAAATAGAATCCGTTTGCTAATAAAGTTTATGGGATGCTGTATTAGTTACTTTTCTCATTTCTGGGACAAAGTACTTGATACAAAGTACCCAGTGGACTTAAGAAATGGTTTGTTTTGGCTCACAGTTGGAGTATGCAATTCCTCACAGTGGAGAAGAAATCATAGCAGCAGGGCTGTGAGGCAGCTGGTCATATTTCATCCACGGTCAGAAAGCAAAGATGAATGCTGGTGGTCAGCTTCCTTTCTCCTTTTCATCCAATGCTGGGGGCAGGGGAGGCATGACCAGGGACACAGCCTAGGGAATGGTGCCACCCACAGTCAAGGCGGGTCTTCCCCCCTCAATTAACTCAATCTAGAAACTCTCTCCCAAACATACTCACCAATCTGTCACTTGGGTGACTGTAAATTCTAACAGTTGACAACCAAGATTAACCAGAGGGATTTACTATTTGAATTAAAAAAATTGTCCCAAAGTCTCATATGTTAAGGATTGTTGCCAACTGGTGTCTTTTGAGAGGTGATCAGGTTATGAAGGCTATAATTTCATCTGTTGTGAGTCAATCTGTTGAAGAATTCTGAGCTGGATAAACCTTGGTCATCTGGCTCTACTGATGGCAAGGCAGAAATATCACAGTGGAGAAGACTGCTTACCTCAGAGCAGACAGGAAGCAAAGGGACAGTATGACAAAGGACAAGGTATTTCAAAGGCCCACCCAGGGAACTACTGCCTGGCTGCTTTGTTCCAAAGCCAAAAAGTCCTATACCAGGCTTTCTTCTCCTGCTAACCTATGCAGGAATTCCTTTGTCTATAAGAACCATTCACACCCCAGCCTTCCCCAGGTGTGATGCCTGCCTGTCACCTCTTAAAGCATTGTTTGACCATGTCAGTTGCACTCACAACCCTCCTTTATTTCTTTTAATATTTATTTTTATTTTATGTGAATTGGTGTTTTGCCTGCATGTATAACTGTGTAAGGGTATCAGATGTTGGAATTACAGACAGTTGTTAGCTGCCATGTGGATGCTGGGAATCAAACTCGGTCCTCCAGAACAGCAGTCAGTGCTCCTAACCGCCTAGCCATCTCTCCAGCCCCCACAACCCTCCTTTATGTCCCCACATAACTCAACAGCCTTCATTTCCTTGCTAAGTGCAGTTTTGTGTGCACATACACTCAAACTTCATTTTTAATTTTGGCTTTATTAGTGTATAATAGGCATATGCTAAACTACATATTAAGTGTATGCTTGGGGCTGGGGCTGCAGCTTATTGGTGGAGTGCCAGCCTTACATCCATGATGAAGACTACAGCAAAAAAGAAAATAAAAAGAGTAAGTGTGGGGCTGGAGAGATGGCTCAGTGGTTAAGAGCACCGTCTGCTCTTCCAGAGGACCCGGGTTCGATTCCCAGCACCCACATGGCAGCTAACAACTGTCTGTAGTTCCAGTTCCAGGCAAACACCAAGGCAAATAAATAAATAAATAAATAAATAAATAAATAAATAAATAAAATTTAAAAAAAAAAAAAGAGTAAGTGTACCCTGCAGTGACACATGGTTGTGAGCTACCATTTGGGTGCTAAGAACCCAACTCGGGTCCTTTGCAAAACTAGCCTGTGCTCTTAACCACTGAGCCTTCTTATCCATCTCCATCACTATTTTTTAGTATTAAAAAGAAAAAAACGGTAAAAAAAAAAAATAAGTAACCTAATCAACAAATGTACAACAAACAGCCTGACCACTTTTTAGAAGGTGTACAAAATGACTAGTTAATACATGGGGAAGGATGCTCACAATTTTTAGCCAACTGAAAAATGAAGATTTCCTGAGCTGACATGAGGCCACACTTGCCAGATGTGCCTTGAAAACAAGAGGATGTTTGCAGACTTATGGCAGAATGCTACCTTCACATGCCAACACACACTTCCTTGGTATTTATCTTCTTGGAAAAAAAGGTTCAATTAATAACATATAAAAAGCTGCTTTTTGTCCAGTAAGAAAGAAAGAAGTATCTTACACACTGTGTATTTTGTAATCAAAGCTGCAACGGGGCAAGGTGACTGAGAATGAAGACTCTACGCGCTGTTTCTGGAATAAGCTGAGTCCTTTGCTGTTCCTCATTTTGGTTTCCATGGTTTCCTCGACCCCAATTTTTCCTAGGAAGAAGCAAACCAAAACTACACCAAGATTCCAGCTCAAGCCAGTGAGAATAACTATCATAAGACAAAAGAAGCCCCTGTATTCGAAGGTGACTGTGAGCCGCTCATGCCCTGACCATTGATCCTGCAGAGAGATCCGAAGCATTTCCCTGCCTTTGGAATGTCTGTTCCTGTCTTTACCAAACTCCTGTGGCTTTTTTGTTTGCTTTTTTTTTTTTAATTTTTATTTATTTACTTATTTATTTGCCTTGGTGTTTGCCTGGAACTGGAACTACAGACAGTTGTTAGCTGCCATGTGGGTGCTGGGAATCGAACCCGGGTCCTCTGAAAGAGCAGACGGTGCTCTTAACCACTGAGCCATCTCTCCAGCCCCTTTTGTTTGCTTTTTAAGACAGGGTTTCTCTTTGGGTAGCCCCGACTGTCCTCAAACTCACAGAGATCCACCTGCTTCTGCATCCCTAATGCTGGGGTTAAGAGGGAGCCATCCCCCCACCTCACCTTCCACCCTCCCACCCCCACCCCACCCTCCACCATGCTGGTACTTTTAACACATCTTCCTTTTCACAACCGCATTTGTACCCTGGCTGCCGACACCAGGCGCACCAGGTGCCTTCTACCAGTGTTGGGCACTGTCCTCAGAAGCCTATGGAAGATGTCTGTGGACAACATAGAGCCAAGGAATGGACAGTGAGACAGTAAGACAGCACACAAAGAGAAACTGTCCAGAGCATCATGGAACAACGTTTCACTCGACTTAGTAGTTGGCTCAGGAATGGAGACTGGAGTCAAGATACAAAGCATTGACAGCAGCCCCTCAGAGCTATGTCAGGTCCACATCCTTCTGCTTGGGCCTGGAATGCCTACCCTGACAAGAGCTTTCCCATTGAATTTGTTGCTAACTTTTCTGTTATCTCCACAAAAACTGTGTGTTATAGATAAAAACAAATAACAACAACAAAAATAAATAAATCAGGGCTGAAGAGATGGCTCAGGGGTTAGGAGCACTGGCTGCTCTCCCAGAGGACCCAGGTTCAATTTTCAGCATCCACATGGCAGTTCAAAACTGTCTGTAACTCCTGTGCCTGAGATCTGACACCTTCACACCAGTGCACATAAAGATAAGTAAATTAAAATAAAATAAAATAAACAAATCAACTCTAGCAGGCTAGACAGAAGAAACCCACATACAATGCTGATGGAAGGTAAGCTACTCTGACCACTATGGAAATTCTTTAAAGAATGAGGAACAGAAAGCCATATGACCCAGCCATACTGCTCCTGGGCATACATACACCCAAAGGACTCCAAGCTCTTCCCTACAGTGAACCACACACCCATAGTGATTGCTGCTGCATCATAACAGCCAAGATGAATGGGCCAAGCCAATCAGCCTAGTGATGGATTAAGAAAATCTCTTCCTCTCTCTCACACACACAGAAGAATATTATTCATCCATAAAGAATGAAATTATGACATGTCCATTAAAAAATGAATGGACCTAGGAATCATCACATTAAACAAGATTAGCCAGATTTTTTAAATATAATGTATTTAACTTTATGTGCATTGGTGTCAGATCCTCTGGAACTGGAGTTACAGACAGGTGTGAACTGCAACATATGTGCTGAGAATTAAACTTGGAGCCTTTGGAAAAAGAGCCAGTGCTCTTAACTGCTGAGCCATCTCTTCAGCCCCCAAATAAGACAGATTTATCCAGATGCAGAAAGGCAGAGGCAGGTGCATCTCTGTGAATCTGAGGCCAACCAGGTTTACATGGTGAGTTCCTGGCCAGCCAGGATTATACAGCGATAACCTGTCTCGATATAAAAGAGAAAGTGTCGTGCTTCCTTTCACAGATGGGATCTGGGAGGGAAGGAAGGAAAGTACAAAGAGAAGGATGGGAGGGGAAGGGGCAGACAGGAGTGAGGGGAAGACGTCATCAAAGTCTGTTACAAAGAAGCAACTATGATATGTCACAACAGAATTCAGTATTTTGTATATTTAGTGTACACTAATAAAAACAAGAACTGGTAGTGAGATATACATGACATCCAATCTACCATTTTAAGCATGTTTAAGTGTGCAATGCAGAGGCATTATGAAGTGCAGCTGAGAGGGTGCAGAGGTGGCTCAGAGGTTAAGAACACTGACTGTTGTTCCAGAGGTCCTGAGTTCAATTCCCACAACTACATGGTGGCTCATAACCATCTATGATGACATCTGGTGCCCTCTTCTAGTGAGTAGGCATACATGCCCAGAACACTATATCCATAATAAATCTTTAAAAAAAAAAAAGTGGGGGCTGGAGAGATGGCTCAGCGGTTAAGAGCACCGTCTGCTCTTCCAGAGGACCCGGGTTCGATTCCCAGCACCCACATGGCAGCTAACAACTGTCTGTAGTTCCAGTTCCAGGCAAACACCAAGGCAAATAAATAAATGAAGTTTTAAAAAAAAAAAAAAAAAAAAAAAAAAGTGTAGAGAAAAAAAAATACCTTTTGCTCTATCTTTCACAGTTCTTAGCTGGGCAAAGCTTTGTAACACCAGGCTGAAAGGAAAGCAAACAGAAGCTGAATATGGGGTGTATCTCATGCACACAGCAAGGGCCCAGTAAAGGAAGTAATCATGAAGAGGTAGCTTAGAGACTAGGCCTGTGGGACTAAGATACAGCTCAGAGGACCTCAACTGGCACTGTATTCATTCATTTGCGTGTACACACACACACACTTAAAAAAAAATTAGGCTTGTATGGAAGTCAGGAAATCAGAAAGACTAGTTCAACAGCATGGCACTCTTTGGTTTGGGTCATGCACACACCCATTCTGACCTAGACCTAGCAACCAGCAAGCAACCCCACCTGCCTGGAGCTGCATGCACACCCATTTGGAACAGCTGGAATAGCCGAGGTTTTTCCTCCCCTAACGTCTATGAAAAAACCTAAGATTCTATTAGTCATACTTGGTTTGCGTTTCCTGAGATGGGGATGGATCACCATATCCTGCTTCATTTGTGTTTTTTACTAATTGACTTTTAGTGATTACATCCCAGTGCATACAGCAGCATCGGACACATGAGACACTAAATTAAAAAAAAATAAATAAATAAAAAAGAAAAAAAGAGGCATGTGAAATTAGTGGTCTAAACTGTGTGAATGAAGGAGCAAACCTACCCCTGGGCACAACCTCAACAGCTCTATACCTGTCCTCCAGAGGCTGGGCTCCTGTGCCAGGCTGGTAAGTCAGGGGAGAGCCCAATCTGTCTAGAAGTTAGACACTCCCCTATTGGAATATGTCACCTTTGCCTCATCCTGCTGTATCATGAGAGGCCAAACCCTGCCATCCCTGGATGAGTAAACAAACATTAACCCAGGGAGGTGTAGCTGAGGAATTCCTTCCTCAAGGACAGGTGAGGCCCACTCACTGCATGCCAGACTGCCCTGTAGCAATGCCACTGTCAGCTGCCAGTCTGCTGACTCTGCCAGGTGACCGACCCCTGAGTAGTGTCGGGACATGCCTGCTACTTGTGAGCTTCTGTCTTTAGGGAGGATTCACTAGGTAGCCCAGATAGACCCGAATTCTGACTCTCTTTCTGCCTCCTTGGTGCTGAAATGGCAGTGGGTGACCTTGCCTACTTAGAATAAGCTGCTCATATCACACCATCCCAGCAGAAGAGTCAAGCTACAAGAAATATAACAGAACGTTCCTACCAGTTGCTGCTCCCTCCTTATGTATTTAACTTAGTGAAGTGACAAATGGCTATTTTCCTTCTTTCTTTCTTCTTTCTTTTTTTGATACAGGGTTTCTCTGTGTAGCCCTGGCCATCCTGGAACTCACTCTGTAGACCAGGCTAGCCTCAAACCAGAGATCTGTCTGCATTGAGTGCTGGGCCTAAAGGTGTATGGCACTGCCACCAGGCCAGATGGCATCTTTCTTTTTCTTTTTTTTTTTTTTTTTTTTTTTTTTTTTTTTGTTTTTTGGGTTTTTTTTTTTTTTTTTTTTTTTTTTGTTTTGTTTGTTTGGTTGGTTGGTTTTTTTTTGGCATCTTTCTTAAGAAAGAGCTATCATGGACATGCTGGAGAAACCCTGTAACCCCAGCACTCAAGAAGTTGAGGCAGGAGGATCATAAGTTCTAGGCCAGCCTGAGCTACATAGTGAGACTCTGTCCCAAAAAAACAAAAACAAGGAGGAGCGGGAAGGAGGATGGTACACACTGTAATTCTAGCAGAGGACCATAAGTCCCAGCCCTGCCTGGGCTGCAGAGACACTAAGATGCTGACATTGCCTCTGATCTGTCTGCAGCCCTGCCCCACATCCATGTCTTTCCTATATGGCTCATCCCAAAAATATGAATGTCATTCATGGCAGCAGCTGGAGCATTGAGGAAACACGTCATCCATTACTTGTGGGATTCTCATAGCCACTATCCTCCAGGGGAGCCATCATGTAATGTCTTCTTTGACTTGCTGGAGAAGTAGAAATCCAGAGGGCTCTGGATTGGATGCAAAGCCTCTCCTCACCCAAAGGGTAAAAGGATGTTTGCTGCATGGGGACAGAAGGCCCAGCTATCTGCGAAGGGCCAGCCGCAGGCCCAGTACAGGGGAGTGTAAGGATCCCTAGGATCAGAACAAAAAGCCAGGACTGAGTCTGCCACAGTGACAGGGCCCGGAAGTTATCATCACAATGACAACTATTATTTTATTTTCTTCCTGAGGACCTTGAGTAATCACTATGAGATATTGTGATTTATAATGACACATACACCACCCCATTCCCAGTACAGAATTCATAAGATGCTTGGAATTCTCTAAATTATTCATAATAAGCCCTTTAAACCCCAGTGTATGCTAATGAGGTGACTCTGGGAAGGATGGAGCTGGCTCCCAGGAACCAAAGTGTGATCAGAAGACTGGAAGGTCCAGCCCCTCCCATGGCTGGGGAGGTGGAAGCAGGCAATTTGAGTCAACTTCCAGGGGCCGAGAAGCTTATGACTCATGTGCAGAGACTAAGGCTCTCAAAGAAGAGGATCAGCTTCCACAGAGATGAACACATGGGGTGCTGGCAGGGTGGAACCCTAGAGGAGAGTCCATGCTATGCCCCTCAACTGCTAAGTAATCATCTTATTACTGATGGTAATTCCCAGATCTTCTTAAAAAAAAAAAAAAGGGCTGGAGAGATGGCTCAGCGGTTAAGAGCAACATCTGCTCTTCCAGAGGACCCGGGTTCGATTCCCAGCACCCACATGGCAGCTAACAACTGTCTGTAGTTCCAGTTCCAGGCAAACACCAAGGCAAATAAATAAATAAATAAATAAGGTTAAAAAAAAAAAAATTCCCGGGGCTGGAGAGATGGCTCAACGGTTAAGAGCACCGTCTGCTCTTCCAGAGGACCCGGGTTCGATTCCCAGCACCCACATGGCAGCTAACAACTATCTGTAGCTATAGTTCCAGGCAAACACCAAGGCAAACAAATAAATAAATAAAGTTTAAAAAAAAAAAAATAAGACCCTGTCTCAAGTAGTGAATAAACCCTCTAGTGAGTTTCTAAAAAAAAAAAAAAAAAAAAAAAAATTTCCATTGTGTGTACATACTCTAGAGGAAGCCAGTAGACAACCTGTGAGAGCCGGGTCTCTCCTTCACCCTTAGGGGTCCCAGGACCAAACTCAGGTTAGTCAGTGGGTACCTTTCCTAATAGTCACCATCTCACTATTGCCCTCCTCCTCAAGATGGGGGGGGCAGAGAGAGAGAGAGACAGAGAGACAGAAAGGCAGATAGATACAGAGAAAGGGGGCAGAGAGAGAGAGAGGCAGACACAGAGCTGGGGAAAAGAGAGAGGGCGAAAGGCAGAAAGAGAGGCAGACATACACACACATCTGAGAACCTCTGATTTGTAGGCAGTCAGAAGGTAAAACTGAGCCATGAAGTTGGGTGGAGACTTGCTGTAGGGAAGCAGGACTAATTCAAAGAAATCCACCTTGGCCCTGAGACCCAGTAGTTTTGGGTTATCCCTTAGCCCAGGACCAAAGAAACATGCCCTGACTCTGAAACTAGTACCAAAGGAATACACTTGGTCCTAAGAATCAGAGCCAGTGAAGGAAATATGCCCTGGCCTTAGAATTAGAGTCCAAAAGCCAAAAAAAAAAAAAAAAAAGGCCAGTGGAAGAAACTCAGTTTGGCCCTGAAATCAGAACCATTTCTGCCGCTGACCAAGAAAACTAACCAATCCCTGAGTCTTTCTGGAAAAACTCTTCCCCTAACCCATACATAGATCCCTCTGCCTGTTCAGTTGTTGGCTGTTCTTTCCCATCCTGGTAGAGGCAGACACTCTCCTGGACTCCTCCTTCCAAAACATATCTCTTTCTCAAAAAGAGTCTTGGGTGAAGATCTTCATTCGCCAGTGCAGAGAAGAACTTGCTGAGATGTTCCTTAGGGGGACTGAGCAAGGCTAAGCAGAAAAAGTACCAGCTTTCCACCGGAGTAAGAGATTGCTACATTTCTGCAGGGGTTTCCCCTTTAGCAGAGTGAAGCAAAAGAAATAATGTCTTGGGCAGGAGAGAAGGAACAGAGCTCTGCTGGGAAGCCCCTTACTTAATAAGGGGGAGCTGGGCTGGTTAAGAGCACTAACTTTTCTTCTAGAGGACCTGAGTTCGATTCCCACCATCTACATGGCAGCTAACAACTGTAATTCCAAGATCTGACACTCTTATACAGTTATACATGCAGGCAAAACACCAATTCACATAAAATAAAATAAAAATATAAAAAAAAGAGGGGTGAAGCAAAGCTCAGCTGTAGCGGCTCTCCAGGACGGAAGGATTGTTATATCCTGCAGAGATATACCCAGCTTCAGTTATAGCCTGACTTCCTGAATCGTCAGGATAGCTTTCCCTCAGAGCCGAGCTGTCCTAGCCTGATTTCCCCAACAGTCAGGATACCCCACCCCACCCCCAGAGCTGTGACACTCAAAGCTGGGATCTGTGTCAGCTCTATGTTGATTTCACAAGCTGCCCAGCTGACACTGGAGAATGGATCACTGGGGGAAACCACCCCAAATGCTATCAGAAATAAATTACAGACAGTAGCTGATACAGGACATACAGAAACAGCATTTCCACTACATCTGTAAGCACAGCTCTTTAGTGAAGGTCCTGTAAAAATTCAGGAGTCCCCGAATCCCCAGCCCAGACTGAGGATTGACCCATAGCCTCCTCCATGCCAGGCAAGTTCACCACTGTGCTGCATCCTCAACCCCACAGAAACATTGCTAACCAGTGTATTTCTTAAGAGGTAGTTTGGTTCACAATCACCCCAGTAGCCCTTCCCACAGCACACCTTCTTTCGAACTCCTAGACATCATCAGGATCAAGTCTGTGGCTTGTTTAACTTAGAGCAGTGGTCCTCAGCCTTGCTAATGCTGCGACCCCTTAACACAGCTCCTCATGTTGTGGAGATCCCTAACCAGAAAACTATTTTCATTGCTACTTCGTAACTGTAATTTTGCTACTATTATGAACTGTAATGTAAATATCTGTGTTTTCTGATGGTCTTAGGCGATCCCTGCCATTCAACACTCCAGAGGGGTTGCAACCCAGGGCTTTAGAACCACTGACTTCATGGATGCAGGAATTAAGGACCTTGTGTGATTCCAAACCCTTGGTAGTAAAAGGCCTCTTTGTGCATGGCTTTATGCAACCATGCTGAGGGAAGATTGGGAGGCCCTGTGGATGAGCGCTGGGGGTTCCAGCTGAGGACGGGTATCCACTGGCAGGCCAGAGTCCTGACTTGTCTTCCCTGGCAGAGCTCCCGACAGAGCAGTATCAGCTAAAGGGCCCAGACACCAGATATGTGACCAAAAGGGGTTGAGTCATCATGACTTGGGGGTGAAGTTTAGCAGATTGAGGGTAAGAATAGTTGTTAAAGCTAGCTCTAATGAGTTATTTATTTCCTCTACCTAGAATCTCAATCCTTTTCTGCCTTACTTATGATCCTTACAGGACAGAGGCCAGGACCCTAGAAGGGGGTGAACACCCCCAGCCAAACTTGGAGAGGTGATGGAAGAAGATGAATCTCACCCACCATCATTATAGCCCTAAGTTGGGGAGGGGGAGCCAGACTCACTAGCATCATTAGGGGAACTTCAGGAGTAGAAGACAGTGCTTGGTACCTCTGCCATCAGGAAACCGTCTCTAGATAAGAAATCATAAACCTGGATCAATGATGGCTCACACAAGACTGCATAAATGGATGGGATGGCTGAACGCTCTATAGCTCACATGTCTTGGAGGGTCTTAGCAAAGGACTGGGATGGGAGTGGGGCTGGGGCTGGGGTTGGGGCAGGACCCTGAAAATGGAAAGAACTCATTAGGGTAGAATCCCCTTAGTGTGGTCATGGAGAGGACAAAGAAGTGCATCACATTAGCCGGGGCACCAAGTGTGGGGCAGGGGTGGGAACACTCCACTGTCATTTATTACACCCAGTACTGCCTGATTCCTTGAGATGGGTCAACGACCTCAGATTTAACACTAGCAAGGCCTGCTTGGCACTGCATTGGGTAAAACTCTAGGGAAAACACAGGACCTCTAGGAAAATATGTCTGTCACCAAGCAGGAATCAAGGTGAGGTCTGGTATGGAAGAGCTTTGCTGACCTTGGTTTAGGAGAAGGTAAACACTACTTTGCTGGTGGCTCCTTCCTGACTGACTGCTCCAACAATCAGGCTACTTACTGGCTTCCGCTTTTGCCACTTCACAGAGACAAGCTGTTCTTAGGGAAGATCCTTGTTAGGAAATCTCTGAGAAGCCACGTTTTCCCAGTTCTCTTTCTCCACTCCCTTTGAGAGCACCTGGTCTTCTGCCAGGCTGTTTCCCGGTTTTTCCAGTCATTTCCACAGTGCCCTGGGGTAGAGTGGGGGTGTGCACCCAGTACACTACAGAAGAACACTCCACCTCCACCAACTCTTCAACTGGGGTTGCACCTGCCCTAAGGAAAGATAAACAGTCAATGTCCTTATTTACATGTGGAAAGGCTGAGTCTACGCTCTGACTTATCAAGGCATCCTCAGCACTCCAGTGACTCACTGAGGTCAACATGCCACCAAACCCACCAGACAACTTTGTGCCTTCAGGCCCTGCTGTATGCAAGAATATGGGGCATAGGCAGAGCCAAGGTTTCCTGCTGTGGTCCTATCTGAATGCAGCCCAACAGCATGGGGCCAATAACGCTGGAATCCTAGCTAAGTGAGGTAGCTCAAGCCTGTAATTACAGTATTCAGCTTTAGGCAAGAGGATGTGAAGCTGAGGCAAGCCAGGGCTACATATCAAGTTCAAGGTCACCCTGACTTATATGGAAAGACTCTTTCTTTCTTTTTTTTTTTTTTTAAATATTTATTTATTATGTATTCAGTATACAGAAGAGGGTATCAGATGTCATTATAGATGATTATGAGCCACCATGTGGTTGCTGGGAATTGAACTCAAGACCTCTGGGAGAAAAGTCAGTGCTCTTAACCTCTGAGCCATCTCTCCAGCCCTGGAAAGACTCTATCTTAAAACAAAATCCAGCAAAAGATATGATTTTGCCTGGGATGTTTCTTAGGGTCCCTTCACAGGTAAAGGTACCTGCTGTCAGGTTTGCAGACCCAAGTTCAATTCCCAGAACCCACATGATAGAAGGAGCAAACTGACCCCCTAAGTTGTACACACACACACACACACACACACACACACACACACACACCCTCCCCAGTGAGGATAAACAGAAGTTGAACTCTGCACTACTAGGGAAAAAGTAAAACAGCAAACCTGCTATGGAAAACAATAAGGAGAAAGTGAAGGAGAGTTACTATGAGCATACTTAGAGCTAGCTCAGCGACGCCATGGTCTCGGCAACACTTGAGTGGGCACTGCGGTCCTATGAGATAATGTGCTCCTCACCCTTCATCCACAATTCCCAGGACAAAGAATGTCTCATATTCAAGACTCTTGGACTTGGGAATACTTTCGAGGATTTCACTGATGGAGCATCTTCAGTCCGGATCAGAAGTCCCACATGTGGGCCAGTGCAATGGCTCAGCAGGTAGACATCCTTGCCACCATGCCTGACAAGCTGAGACCCGCATTGTGGAAGGCTCTGACCTTCACATGCACACTGTGGCACACCCACTCACCATACACAGATAAATACAATCAAAACTTGTTGTATCTGGGTAAAGCAGTGAGCTGGAAGCTGCCGCTACAAGACTCAGGGAGAAATCACAATGAGTAAAAACAGACTATTCCAAAGAGAGGTGGAGCTTTGGAACAGCTGAGAAGCACAGAGAAGATCGGTGAGCCACAGAGAAGTAAGGAACACAACTCCAGGGGCTGGAGAGATGGCTCAGCGGTTAAAAAAAAAAAAAGGGACACAACTCCAGACATGGCTCCCTGGCAGGGGAGAAGCAGAGGCGGAATCCAAAAGACAAGCCAGGCAGCCCAGATGAGAAGGCTGATACTCTGCCCTCAGGACATTCCAGCCCTACAAACCTCAGGTCCTATTGTAAGTTTTGGTAAGATAGTAATTCCTCTGGACAAGGGGTCTGAAAGTGAAGAGAAACTCTATCCTATCCCAGGAGCCACCTTGAAAGGAAACCTACTATCTAAAATTGAGCTACCCTGGGTGCTTTGAACAAGGGATCACCTCGAGACAGAGAGGTAATCAGTCAGCTGTGGGGTGAAACAGCCCTAGGAGACTGGAGATTGAGCACAGGCCAGTAAAAGGAAAAGGTGGCCTCGATCCTAGTGGCTGGAACAGCCTCCATCAACTGAGAAGCCTGAGGTCTGACAGCCTGAGCCCAAGGCCAACAGGACCTGTGGAGCCAGACACCTCGGAAGCTCCAGAGGAATGCTTAGCATCCTCAGCTCACCCCTCCAACAGGAAGGCCAATATTTAAGAGGTTTGGCTATAGGAAGTCAGGTCTTCCACACATACACATTACATTCCAGTTACTTCCCCCACTGTTAAAAAACAAACAAACAAAGAGACAAACAAAAAACCCTCCAAACTTGAAAGAACCCTTCAGCTGTGACATTAGGAACCCAGCAGGTAAAATCTGGAGAGTTTCAGGACAGAATCTGATGGGGAAGGTAAGCTACCAGAATGAAGACAGCTCTCAGATGCCATTCCAGTGAAGGTTCCTTGCCACCACAGACCTTGGGAAAGACAAGAGCCCACAACTTCCCCTCCACCACGCATCTAACTGGCAGTCTACAATTTTCCAGGGCCCAAAAACCTGCTCCAACAATGTCAAAAGCTGCAAGAAAAAAAACAGCTGGTCACCGATAAAAAGAAAATATAATCTCAGACTTCTAATCAGCAACTACAAAAATCAGGAAAGCACTGAACAATGGTTCAAGCCATGAAAGTCAGTAACTATCAACAAGGATGAGTGTCCAGCAAAGGTACTGCTTATAGCCATATGAACTGACACTCTGTTTACTGTGCCCAGAGGGCAATTATCTTTTACCTGACAGAAAAATAATATCAAGGCAAGCACAAACTGTGGCAGTTACAGCTATTAGGCCTCACTTCAGAGGAAGGATACTTAAAGGACCAATAAACACAGAGGAGCAGTACCTAAGGAAGCCATCATGTCTAAGGCAGTAAACCAGTAAAGCCCTAATACTAACAGGGGAGAAAGAAAAACAATCTAACTAAACTCAGCCAACCAGGAAAACAAACAAGAAAATTAAAGCAACCAGCAAACTTTTTTCAACAATAACCTTAAGTGTAAATTGCTCAACTTGCCAAGAGATGCAGACACTGATTCAATTGAAAACCAAGGTCCACCTACCTGGATAGGTCATCCAAAGTGAAAACCAACACAGACCTCAGAGTCAGATTGCACCATAGGTCACATGGAGCTAACATATCCACAAGATGTCCTATCCAACAAATATAGGACATATATTTTCTAAACAGCTTACAGAACATTCTAGAACATATCACAATGTAATTTTCAACTAACATAACCCTACCTAGCTTTAGCCACTTAATCTTTAGCAAGGTGTCAGAAAGAATGGGGGGGCATATTAAAAACGGTGCTAGGACAGCTGGATATTCAAGAGAACTAATGGCACTTAATCGGCATATCACACCGTGAAGGAAATGACTGGAAGAGTGAAGACAGCCTATACAATGGGAGAAAGCTTGTGTCAACTATTCACAAGAACAGGGGCTGATGTCTAGGATATATTAAGGACACCAAAAAATTTAGCACAGCCACCCACCCAATAAATGAACTGAGCAGACAGTTCTCAAAGGAAGGAATGCAGGTGGCCAACATTCTTAAACACTGACGTAATGCAAAATTAAATTTACCAAGTCAGATTGGCTAAAACAAATGAGCATAAATGCTGGTGAGGATTTGAGCAGACTTAGTCACTCATGGGAGTATAAGTTCCATGTGAGGCTGTTAAAAATCTGGTAAACAGGAGAGATGGTTCAGTGTTTAAAGAGCACTGGCTGCTCTTCCAGAGAACCCTGGTTCCAATTCCCAGCACCCACAAGGCAGCTCACACCTGTCTGTAGCTCAGTTCCACAGAATCTGACACCCTCACACCAATGCACATAAAATAAAATACATTATTTTTTTAAAGTGCTGAGTTGTGGTGGTGCACATCTTTAATCCCAGCACTTAGGAGGCAGAGGCAGGCAGATTTCTGTGAGTTTGAGGCTAGCTTGGTCTATATAGGGAGTTCCAGGACAGCCAGGGCTACACAGAAAAATCCTGCCTAGACATAAAATAAAATAAAAGTCTGGTAAACACTAATAGGTTCCAGGACAGCCAGGGCAGAAAAATCCTGCCTATAAACAAATAAATAAAATAAAATAAAAATCTGGCAAACACAAACAGGTTTCTGAATTTACAATGACCAAAACTTAATTTCAAAATCTAACATGAATCTCAGATGTTTCTGGCTGTGTTCCTGTACTGCTTTGTGCAACCTCACGTCAGCCTTGGTTCTGGGCACAGAGCGTGCACTGGGCACACCACTGGGCCACATGAGGACTAACGCTGCCAGATGCATTTTAGCTCAGACTCCAGACTTCTGTATGTTGTACAGTGCAGGGAGTTTACTATACATTCAAAGTGCTCTGCTCTACGGAAAACATAGATGTTCAATGGCCTCCCACCACCACTCTGTATCATTCGTATCAAATCAGTGTTACCTTCGTCATAGTTATAGGATGTCTGATTCTTAAAATTGCTGTTTGAGTTGCTCATTTGAGTGTAGCACAAATTTGGATTGTACTGAAAGAGACTCAGAGCCAAATATGGGGGCGGGGGAGGCTGAAATATCAGAGAGAGGAAGCACCACAGTCAGTTCTCACCCAGCTGTCTTGCAACTTCCTCAGCCTCGCTCCTGGTCGCTTCTGCCTCTCTGGTTTTCTTTCTTTTTTTTTTTTTTTAAAAAAAAAAAAAACAAAACTTTTATTTATTTATTTGCCTGGAACTGGAACTACAGACAGTTGTTAGCTGCCATGTGGGTGCTGGGAATGGAACCCGGGTCCTCTGGAAGAGCAGACGGTGCTCTTAACCGCTGAGCCATCTCTCCAGCCCCGCCTCTCTGGTTTTCTATACCACCTTAAACATGCTTCTCCTCAGCTGTATCCCATACAGGTTAGGAAGAAGGCGGGAACTACTCTATTTGGTAGTCAGCCTAGAACTCATAGAAACACAAAGTTCTGTCTCTGGAGTTATGGGATTAAGGGTACAGGTCATCAGTCCCGCTTTCCCTGTGCTGGCTGGGATTAAAGGTGTGTGCCATTGAATCCCAGCTGTTTGTCCTTGTACTCAGGATCAAGAAATTCTTGAGCTGTCTGCCTAGGATTTGACTGTGTGTTGTCTCTCGATATTTCAGGTTTTATTAAATATGTAACATATCACCACACTTGAGTTTCATTTTTAAAAAAACTATTAATTTTGTGGCATTGTGGTGATTAAAGAATAGAAAGAGACTGAAGAAATGGCTCAATGGAGTGCTATGCAATCATGAGGAGCACAGTTCACAGCACAGCATCATGGAACCAAGTAGTTGTCTAGCACATGCTTGGAAGCACAGTTCTAAAGGCAGAACAAGTTCTCTGGGTACTTGCTGGCTTCCACCCTAGCCAATTAAATAGTTCCTAGGTTCAGGGAGATACCCCACCCCAAAAGAATATGTGAAATGATAGAGGCCACCTATGCCCTGTCCTAGCCTCCAGACTCACCTCACATACGCACTCCTAAGTAAGGAAAAGCTGTGTCTGGCTCATGGCCAGCACTTGCTCTTGGTTTCTGAATTTTCTCTGTTCTCCTGCCTCAAAATGGAGCCAGCTCATTAACCTGTAACACCTAATGGCAACATGTAAGAAGCCTGTAGCCATCTCCTCCAACTTCTTACCTTGACTTCTTCAAAGGCTGTGTCTTTTGGCAGGAACAGTATGCACTTACCAAAGGAAATGAAGATCCACCTGGAGAAATAGATAAAATGGCTGCCCCCTCCATCCCCCATTTATTTGCACCGAACCTAGAGATGCCCCCAATAACACTCTGAAGCTCTAAAGCCCTTTGCACCATTGAGCTGCTGTACTGTCTCCTAGCAGACAAGGAATCAAGGCAGACACTGTGTTACAGCTGGGCTGGAAAAAGTATCCTGGCAGTCAGATGCCAAGGAATGCTTCAGAGTCACACTGCAGGACAAACCTCACACAAGAGATTTATTGGAAGGGGAAAACCTAGGAAGGAGGGTGGCTGCTTCTGCTTGGGCGAGATGCAGCAGAGAAGTGTGCAGAAGATAAGGGTTACTACATAGGGTTTCGGGGGTGGGGGTGGAGCTTTCTAAAGTGGCCTGGGATTGAGAGTGTGTGAGTGTGTGTGTGTGTGTGTGTGTGTGTGTGTGTTTGTGTGTGTAGGGCAGGTTGGCTGGACACCAGCAGGGAAAACCATCCCACTGAATAACCAACATTCCCCCTTTTTTGTTTACTACAGATAAACAGCCAGGGGTCAGAAAAAAGAGCACCGTTATCATTAGACTACCTCTTGCTGAATGGGGGCCTCAAAGTCCTTGGGGCAAACTTGAGGCCCCCATAATAATCAAGATGTAATAGTGTTTCAGGCCTCTGGCTCCTGTAATAGCAAGTGATTAAAGTCTGCCCAGCTTGGTCTACAAAGCTTCCAAGAACCATAGACAGACAGTCAAAATTTTCTGAATAACCAGGACCAGGTGGGTGGATAGCATCTGCTTTTGCATTGGATAAGAGTAAAAAGACTTTGTAGTTCAATGAGAATTTTGTCTGTCTATGAAGATAGGGTACCCCAGACTTGGGGATGCACCTGGGAGGCCAGCAATGGAAAAGGTGTGTTGGGTTGTGTGATATGGAGGTAGGATGGAGAAGGGTAGGTAGGGAAGCTTGGTTTCAAGTGGAATAGGGGAGTTAAAAAGATTGAAGCTCCCACTTTGGCTAACAGGCCGCTTCCCAGCAAGTGGAAAGGACAGGCTGGTACTGCTAGGAAGGAGTGGGTAAGGTGCCTATCCGTTAGGACTAAATGGTAGGGTTTGGTGAGGGTGGTAAGGCTGTCCCCCTAACCTGACAATGGAGGAATAAGGAGAAGCACATCCCTAAAACAGGATGAGTAGGTGGCCCCAGGGTCCAAAAGGAAGGGGATAGGTTGCCCTGATTCTGTATTTACCCCAAGTTTCCTCTCAGAGATTAGGTCAAGGCCAAGGGTCAGGCCCAGGGAGCCCAGGCCCCATCATCTCTGGTCAGACTTAGGAAGTTGGCTGAATTTCATGTCATCACATGAGGGACATGAGGCCAGTCAGCACCCCACTGCTCTTCTTGATAGCACCTTGGACATGGTTTAGGTGGTTTGGAGAAGCCCAGGTCCAGTGACCCTCTGACTGCACATGAAGCAGGGACCCAGAGGTTCTCAGGTTTGGGAAGGTCAGGGGGTCAGGGCAGTTGCTACAGCCAGTCGAAAGGCCTTCACTACCATCAGGTATTTTTGTTTGGGGGACTTTTTCATCTCTTCCAAGGTATACTTTAAAGGCCACTGCTAAGATTTCTGCCTGTGCAGCCAGAACTCTCTCTTTTTTTTTTTAAAGACATTTAGGTTTGGCCCTAATATCAGGGAAACTAGGAGTAGTAGGTTATAATAAATTCTTTTCCATCTGGGGTCTTGGATCCACTTTGGTATATTTTAAGAGGGTCTTCATAAGGGTGGTCTAAGAATTCAGGTTTTTTTGTGTTTGTCCAAGATGACCCCTTAGATTTTCTTCGTAATTAGCACTTTAAGGGTGGCCTTGTGGAGACTGGCCAGGAAGCAAATTATAAATTGGTCTCTAGCTAGAATGCCCTCAGTGGTATTGCAGTTCCATTCAGTGTCCTGGTCGAAACCACCTCGGCCCCCAACTGGGTGAGCAGCATTAGTTTGGTGGACTTCATCTGCCTGGTTCCAGATCTGTTCACACTCCTGAGGGAGGTGACTGATAAGAATCAGGTAAATGTCATGGAAGGTGAGATTTAAGATTAGGAGATATACTGGAAAGCTTTAATAAGTGTTCTGAAAGAGATCTCTTAGTGAGAAAGGGATATGTACCCTACCAAGTCATCCGCACCAATAACCTCCCACAAAGGGAGACCTTGGGCCAGATTAGGCTGGCTAAGGGGAGGTAGTAGATAAGAGAATGTCCAATGGTGGCACAGGAACGATAGAGGGAGGTCTGATTAGGGTGGCCTGTCACTGAAGAGACTGAAGGAGCCAAAGGAGAAAGAGTTGTGAGTTGAAGGCAACAGCAGGGAGGCTCATTAGCTGGACAGAAAGGGCTGGTCTGGGCTTATAGCTAGGAAGTTAGGTGGGAGAACAGAGACGGAATGGGGAATCTCTTGCCCTAATCGTTTACAATACTTGCAAAGGTCCCAAATAATATTAGGAGCTAGCATGCCCTTAGGTGGCCATGTGGATTGTCTAAGGGGTACTGAGGCCAAATTTGATTGAAAAGGTGAATAAATTTAGGACCCTTCAGGCCAGGTGCTAGGTAGAGAGGCTGAAAGTTTTTTCTTTTTCTTAAAGATTTATTTATTATGTATACAGTATACAGAAGGAGGCACCAGATGTCATCATAGATGGTTGTGAGCCATCATGCGGTTGCTAGGAATTGAACTCAGGACCTCTGGAAGAACAGCAGGCAGTGCTCTTAATCTCTCCAGCCCTGAAAGTTTTTTAAAGGCATCCCAAGGGAGAATGAGAGGGGATGGGAAACGCGGTTTCCATGGATGACAGGGGGAAAGAAAACTGTCACTGCAGTCTGTAGTCGCAGGTCTCCCTAGGACTCAAGGCCCAAAAGAGAACCAACTTGTTCATGGATCATCATCACACTGAACAGGGGTCAGAGGCTTGGCCCAGCTGAGGCAGAGGAGAGCCTCAGCACCTGGTACCAGGCTGAGTTGGGAACAGAAGACCAGGAGAAAAATGAAACTCTAGGAGACGGGAGTCTCATTCACAGAAAGGGGTCAGGGAATGGAGTTACAAAAGCCACAGGGCCCAGAGGAGCTGAGGGATGTTGGCAGCCCCAAAGGGAAGGCAGACAAGGGCAGGAAGGGGCCAATACCTCAGTTAGGCCTGAGCAAACTGGAGGATTGAAGCTCCAAGGGTGGGGGGCGGGGACAGGTAAAGAGGGCCAGCTATAGCTTTAAAGACTGTGGCTGGGGGTAATGCCAGAGGGGTGCTATACCCCCCCTTTGGAATCAGAGAAACATTTACACTGACCACAGGGGAAACTTACCTGTAACTGGTGGACAGAGTGCCCACTGAGTGACTGACTGGTGAGCCGAGGGTCTGTCACACTGGGCTGGAGATGAGGAATAGGGTCGCAGTGTAGCTCAGATCCCGAAGGGGAGCAAATACCAGGGAAGCTTATACAAGTCATAGCAGCAATGTAAGTGTTACAGCTCTAAAAGGGAAAGGTATCCTGGCAGCTGGGAGCCAAGGAATACCGTAAGGTCACACTGCACAACAAACATCACAAAAGAGACGTATTAGGAGGGAAAAATCCCAGGAGGGTGTCTGGTCTGCTTAAGCAAGAAACAGCAGAGAACTGAGCAGAAGACAGGATGTGGTTTTGTGTGTGTGTGTGTGTGTGTGTGTGTGTGTGTGTGTGCACTCTCCAGAGTGGCCTGCCATTGGAGGGATTATGTGGCCTGATCATGGGGCAGGTTCAGGGGCACTCTCAGGATTTTTTTTCCTTAGGGCAAGGCCTTGTCACTCTTCCACCTCAGGGGACGGGGGACTAGGAACAACCATTAGAAGTCTGGAGAGTGGAGTCTGCCCACTGGGGCTCTTCAGGGCGGGCTCTGGCTGCTTGCCAGGGATCGGGCCGGGTCACAGAGTGGTCTAGAGGTGGAGCCTGGCAGTCAGAGTCTCTGAGCACTGTGACAGGGAGAGCTGTCTTGCTGCCCAGAGTTGGTGTGAATAGCCAACAGACACTGCCACAAGATCTCAAAGCCATCAGGGCTGCTGGGGTGTACTTTATAGAATGTGCATTACTAAAGTCACATTTTGATGAGTAGGATTCCCCTAAATATAAATACTTCAGGACTGCTTTGGAAAACTGACTCACGATACTTGTTCTTGAGAAGCCGGTGTCTGCAAACTGCTTCTGTGTTCAGTTGGCGTTTGAACTCTGATTGATGTGACAGGAGTCTGACAGTGTGACTACAAAGTGGTCCCAAAGGTTCCTGGGGATGAGGCATGGGTCCCAGTCCCTTCCTGTCTGCCATGAAGACCATCCTCTACACTAGTGATGTCCAGCCCTCGTTCCTTCAGCTGTGAAGCTGCCCCTCACTGTTGTCACTGTTACTAATTAACAGCTGCCACCATGCTCAGGGGAGGGGTCCCCAGGAGGCAGGTTTCTCCTGGAAGGCAGTGCAGGTAGGTAACTTGTAGGGACACTGACCAAGACAAAGTCTGATTCTCTACTCTGCATTGTACACTGAATTTTGGGCAATTCTACCACATTTCAGGTTAAAATTTTAATCACTGTTCCAAGCTTGTGTGGGGGTGAGAGAGTGCTGTAGGTTGAATCTAGGACTTTACAGGACAGGCAAACACTCTCCCAGTGAGCTACATCTCTGGTTCTACAGTCCCATGTTTAATGTTAGACCAGCTCCAATCAGATTACAAAATAAATGATCACCCACTACCACTTGGTTTGCTACTACTCAAATGCAAAGTTCCCAACAAGGCTTGGCCAGCACCGTTTGTTCTTTGCACAGTCGGGTCCTCTGGTCCTAGGGAGCTCTCCACAGGAAGGGTTTCTGGTACAAACAAAAAAGCATTTTAAGCAACAAGAGGAACATCAAAATGACAGGCAGGTTTTGTGAGAGCTTTAATGGCACAAAATGTTTATAGCTACAAGTTACACATGTTCTGTAAACTGTAAGGAATGACGCGAGGTGCTGATGAGACAGATGAAGGATGCCTATCACTCTGGCTCAGGTAATGCCAGGAGTTCCAACAACTGATTCACCCTGAGATTGGTCTCATGGGCCGAGTCTCCGTCCACTCTGTACTGCGACTGAGTGACTGTGCTGTGCTGTTCTTGTGCCGCTTTCCTCTCGACTTACAAACATCTGAGCCAGTTTTCATCAAACTTAAAACGAAGCCTGCTTTTCATTCCAAATTGTAAACAGGAATAAAGCTTTTTAAACATTATCTTAAATTTCAACTCTTGGTTGCATTCTGTTTTGCAATAGGACAATCTATTTTCATTCAACAAGAATCTGTGTAGGAACATAAACATCTCGTATGTCAGGGATGCAAGTCAACACTGCACAAGGTCCCTGATGGACAGATGTACTGTGACATGTTCCGCGATCTTATCATACTTTCAAGGAGAACAAAACTAAATTTAGTTTTTATGTTGAAACAAAATCATAAATGTCCCCATAGTTCAATGGCACTGCTGATAGACTGCTACTGAATTTAGAGACATCTGCCTGTGAGATCACTGAATGAGCGACTCATTCATACCCCTTACTGCCCATTGTGCTGTAATTTAGCCTCAGCAGCCCTGCCATCTTGATTCCGGCTTTTCAAAGACAAACATACAAACAAATAGGCCATCAGAATTACTTTCT
>PVIH01011009.1:0-71651 GCA_004025045.1 Sigmodon hispidus
TTTTACCATACCTCTACAAGAACAAGATAAAGAGAAGTTTGCTTTCACTATACCTACTTTCAATAATGCACACCCAGTAAAAAGGTACCAATGGAGGGTCTTTCCACAAGGGATGTTGAATAGCCCCACCCTATGCCAATATTTTGTCCGACAACCATTAGAAGTGATATGCAAACAATTCCCACAATCTATCATTTACCATTATATGGATGATATATTGTTAGTGGACCCAGACATAAACACCTTAGAAAGACTGTTTGAAGAAGTGAAGAAGGTGTTGCCTGATTGGGGACTTCACATTGTCCCTGAAAAGATACAAAGAGGGGATTATATCAATTATTTGGGATATAAGATAGGCTTGCAAACAATTAGACCTCAGAAGGTACAACTTAAGAGGGACAGATTAAGGACACTTAATGATTTTCAGAAACTATTAGGGGATATCACCCACATATGACCAGTTATTGGTATTAAAAACTATGAACTGGTTCATTTGTTCAAAACTTTAGATGGAAATAAGGATCTGAACTGTCCCAGGGAATTCTCTGCTAAAGCTGAGAAAGAATTAGCATTGGTGGAAAAGAGATTACAAGAAGCACATGTTAACCATATAAACCCAGACCTTGACTGCATCCTGGTTATTTTGCCTTCTGAATATTCCCCTACAGGAGGCATAATGCAAATAGAAAATATTATATTAGAATGGATATTTCTGCCACATAGACCAAATAAAAAACTGAAAACATACATTGAAAAGATTTCAAATTTAATCTTCAAAGGAAAATTCAGGCTTTGACAATTAACTGGAAAGGATCCGGCAGAAATTGTTGTACTTTTGACCAATGAGGAAATTGATCAATTATGGGCAGACAATGAACCTTGGCAAAAGGCCTGTAGTGGTTTTCTGGGGGAGATTAATAATAAATATCCCCGAAGCAAAAGGATTCAGTTTATAAAGAAAACTAATTGGATTTTCCCCCATGTGGTACAGGATAAACCTATTTCTGGAGCTCCTACATTTTTTACTGATGCAAATAAAACAGGAAAGGCTGGTTATCAATCAGAAAACTTCAGTAAGTTGACACAGAGTCCTTATGATTCTGTTCAGAAGGCAGAACTGTATGCCATTATTATGGTGTTATTGGATTTTACTGGACCTCTTAACCTGATAACTGACTCTCATTATGCAGAAGGAGTTGTATTTTATATTGAAACTGCTGACTTTATTCCTGATGATACAGAATTAACCCTTTTGTTTTTACAGCTACAGGATATCATGAGAAATAGAACACATCCTATGTATATAACACATATCAGGGCTCATTCAGGCCTTCCTGGCCCTTTAGCACAGGGTAATGATGAAATTGATCGGTTATTGATAGGGAATGTGGTAGAAGCCTCAGAATTTCACAAGAAGCATCATGTCAATAGCAAGGGATTAAAGAAGAATTTTTCCATCACTTGGCATCAAGCCAAATAAATTTTGTGAAAGTGTGACAAGTGTTCCCTTTACAATCAACCATCCTTACCTGCTGGGAGTAATCCTAAGGGTACAAGGAGCAATGAGATTTGGCAGATGGATGTGTTTCACTTCCCAGAATTTGGTAAGATGAAATATGTTCATCATACCATTGACACCTTCTCAGGAATGCAGTGGGCTACTGCCCTGAGTTCTGAAATGCTAATGCAGTACTCACTTATCTTCTGGAAGCCATGGCCATATTGGGAATTCCTGATCAAATTAAGACTGACAATGCTCCAGCATATGTTTCCCAGAAAATGAAGCAGATTTTTGGATATTATGAGATAAAGCACCTTACTGGGATACCACACAATCCCACTGGACAAGCAGTTGTGGAAAGATCCCATACCACCTTGAAAGAGATGCTTCATAAACAGAAAGGTGGTAAGAAAAAACCTAGGGAGAGATTACATAGTGCCTTGTTGACATTAAACTTTCTTAATGCTAATGAGAAAGGAACTTCAGCTTCAGAGAAACACTGGTTAATAGAAAGGACTTCTGAGTTGAATCAACCTGTTTATTTCAAGGATGTACTAACTTCAGAATGGAAGCCAGGGCATGTGCTTCATTGGGGTAGGGGCTTTGCTTTTGTTTCCACAGGAAAAGAGAAAATATGGGTACCAACAAGATTGATAAAGAACCAATTAGAAAAGGAGAACCCTCCTGAGGAGAAGGAGTAATGGCTTGTCTACTGATAAGACAATTGAATATGTCATAAGGAACATTTATTTAACTAAGGTGGGGCAGGGTCTTAATTTTATTTTTAAGGAAAGAATGGATACAACCCTCTTCACAAAGCTAAAAGGATGCTAAATGCTCAGATTTCTGAAATGTTATAAGGACTACAGGGGATTACAAGGACGCCTGACACTGACAGGCGCTAAGGGTAATTTCTCTATTCTCACAACTGTACATCTATATCTAATGATTATGTATTTATGTATATCAAGGAGGTCCTAGTTTGGTAACAAAAAAGGCTGGCTTTGGAGGTGGAGCAAGTGGCTTTCTCCCTCTCTAAATCCAAGCATATTGGTAAATAAAACTTTAGAGACTCTGTCTCACATCAGAAAAGCCACCTGAGGTGAGACAGAAAAATAGATGAAATATATAAGGACCAATATCATCTCACTTTTGCTTTAAATCTTAAATCTTACTTCTCTCTACATTTCTTACTCTCTTAATCTAAAAATCTTGTCTGCACACAATTCTTTCTGATGGTTCAATATCTTCAGTTAATAGTATTCATTGGATTCCCCACTATAAAAAACAACTTCTCCTACCAGCATTCTCCAAGGCATCCAGAAGGAAGATGGGGCCCCCACTGGAAAAAAAAAGGAGAAAATGAAAGACCTTTGAGACAGAGAAAGAAGGAACCTGCTGTATGTCACTCAGTGATCACTTTTGAGGTATAGACCAATCAGGACAGTTGTAAGATAGTTTCATATCATATCTTTAACAAGATGGACTCACTCAGTACAATGAGAATGGTTATAGACATTTGTGGAATGGTTATATATATGTTTACAGTTACTTCATTAGGACTTAACCATTGTTTAGTTTACAGGACCCCACAGAGATACCGTCACCCACAGGCCAGCATGAAGCAACTTAATGAAAGAACTACGTCCCTTTCTCGATAAGTTGGTCATCCAAGGGAGGGTTATGGTCAATTATCATTTTGATATGATAGTTATAAGTTAATCTTTGGTACAGGATAGAATGATATTATAGATGTAGGAATTTCAAAAAAGAGAGAGAGAGAGAGAAAGAAGGAAAAGGGAATAGATAGAAGATCATTATACTTGCAAACAACTATTAACCAAAGGATGTGTGAAAAATGAATTGCCATGGTACAAATGTTTGTATATTGATACAAATGGGAAATCAATCTATATGTTTGATTGAGATAATATGTATATTGCTACAAAGTTGAATGTATAATTGCCTTAATTTACACGTGTCTACCTCTGTTTAAAATATTTTGCACATTGATGTGTATTAAGTACATTGCCATTTCCATAATGCAATTTCTACCTCTAATTATTTATACTAGTCATAACATTTGTTGTAACATATACACAAGTTGTTTTATATAACTCTGTTTAGATATTTTATATAATAATATATAGTTAGAATATTGTTGTCTTTAATACAAAATGTATATTTTGGTCAATATTCATAAGATTGTTATACTTGAAATTATTATGGAGGAGCTGTATACTCATTTTGGAATGCCTATTTTTACAATGTTAGCTTCACTTTCTTGGTTGATTGGGATTGCAGATTATGGTTACTCAGATTTGCCACCTAATAGTCAGGGTACTCAGGCTTTTCGGAAACATGTTAGAATATACCAGGTAGATAGGTGTCTTCAACCACTTCATAGACTGAGAGAATATGGCATTCAAGATTTTGTTATCTTGAATTTGGCCTTTAGAGACATGACAACTCCTGGCATCACCATTCCTTTCTCAAGGTGGTGTTGAGCATCACGGACATCTTGCAAAGAGAATGTCTTGTTTGGTGAACAATGGCCTGAGGGGCAAAGAATGGCACTTGCCCTGACTGTTGTCAGCGTTCTCACTATCTGAAATGGACGAGCAGGATGAAGGATAGAGACTGCTGAAGCCTGCCTAGACAGAATAAGATGATCCTACCAAAAAATACCCTGCTTCTATGGAGACTTGTCAGATATCATAGGCCCATAGCCACAAGGATGGAAGTTCCCGTTGTACAGAGAAGTGGTGGATAACTGTCCAGGTAATTAACTGTTGTTGTCTTCTCCTAAATTTTGGACGTTACTTAATCATGCTTACAACTTCAGGTATATATTTTCCTTCTCAGGTCTTGATAGTGTTGAAGACTGGATAGTTGAGGTTGTTATTAATTCGCATCTCAGCAAGGACACTGAGGTGTTAGAACTTTATTGTTTGAGATAAACAGTCTTGAAGCAATCCCTGTGCATTTCCTAGTATCAACATTTTAGACATTAAATTGCATGTTGTATTTGTTATTTGTTAGTGGTAGTTTGACCTCACTTATGTTAGTACTTCTCTCTTCCCCAGACACTGCCTTATGATGATCCCTATAGTATGTAGTTTTATATTTAGTTTAGAACCCTCTTATTTAGACAGAAGGGGGAGATGTAGTGGGAATTCTGAAGCTATGCAAAAAAAACTGTGCCGGAGTGCTGAGCCGGGCAGAGTGTGGTCTACTGGGGGGAAACGACGAAAGAGCAGCGTGCCGGAAGACAGAAGCAGGTGCGTTGCTGGCCGAGTGGCATAGGGTAGGAAGGACCATCTGGCTGGGACTGCTCCTGCTCTCTGTGGTGCGGATCGTTCGAGCTCTCCATGGACTGCTCCTGCTCTCTGCGACGTGGATCATTCCTGTTCTCTACGCTTCTTCATCCTTCTCCTACCTTTTCTCCTCCTCCCCTGGAACAATACCTGTTATGTAAGTAACTTTTAAATTAAAAACCTTAGTTAGCATATATTTCTTGGTGGGTTAGTACCGTGATAGAAGTGGATCAAAGATCTCAATGTAAATCCTACTACACTAAACTATATCGAAAAGAAATTGCTTTGGCACAGGTGACCACTTCCTAAATATAATACCAGTAACACAGACACTAAGAACAACAGTTAATAAATGGGTCCTCCTTATGCTGAGATGTTTCTGTAAGGCAAAGGGCATGGTCAATAAGACCAAACAACAGCCTACATAATGAGAAAAAATCTTCACTAACCATACATCTGACAGAGAACTGATTTCTAAAATATATAGAGTACACAAGAAACCAGAGGCCACTCCCCCAAATAATCCAATTAAAAATGGAAGTGAGTAAGGGGAGGTGGATGAGTGAGAGGAGCAACAGAGAAGGAGAAAAAAATAATGAATATCTTGATTATGGAAACCACTGTGGGGTTAGAGAGAAACCTGGTGCTAAGAAAAACTCCAAGAAACCACAAGATATCCCAGGAAACTCTAAACAATAGTAAAGAGGGTGCTTAAACAGGATTTACCCTATAATCAAATAAATGACCACCCTATTTGTTATTATAGAACTTTTGTCTAGCAATGGGTAGAGGCAGAAACACAAATTCATAGCTAAGTACCAGGTTGAGCTCCTAGTCCAGCTGGAGAAAGAGAGAAAGAAAGAGAGAGAGGGGGGAAGGACAGAGGGAGAGAGAGAGAAGTATATGAGCAAAGGGATCAGGATCATGAGGAGGAGACCCATAGAGATGGGAACTCACTGACTCTACAATAATCAATGAGAAACCTTCATGGAAAGGAACTAAACTTTTCAAAGATAGATGACAGTCAAATGGTTATGGGTAGATTGTGCAGTCGTTTGCAGTAGTATCATAGTATGTTCCTGGTGCATGAACTGTTATCTTGGAGCCCATTTATTTATCTATTTATTTGTAGATTAACATCTTATTCAGCCTTGATACTGGGATTAGGGAGTCAGACACACCTCAAGAAGATATGATTGAAAAAATGCAAAAAAGTCCATGGAAAATTGTTTGAACTCTTTTATATATTAGCACATTAAAAAGAGGCTGGAGAAATAATAAAACTGGAATGATTTTTTTGTTATATATGATAACAACAACTGCAAAAATAGATATTAACCACAAAAGAAACTACAATATACATACAATTTCCTGGAAATTGAATACCACAGTATCAAATATATGAACCATTAAAGAGATTAATAAAAAATTGAACATAATTCTTAGGAATTAATACAAATGCACACACAATACATCAAAATCTGGGAGATGAGTGGAAGTCCTAAGAGTATTTTATAGCTACATGAGCCTACATTAAAATAATCAGAATGATGCTAATCTAACTTAACCATGTACCTTACAGCTTTGGGAAAGCTAGAGCACACCAAATCCAAAATCACTAGATGATAAGAAATAGTTAAGAACACTATTGAACTTAATAAAATGGACACTGAGAAAAACAACATAAAATAATCTCTGAAGCAAAAAGCTGGCTCACTGAAAAGACAAATGAATAAAAATCTTGAGCTTAATTCAGCGTTATAACAAACTGTAGTGGGATTACGTTGTTGCCTGGTGAATAATTATCTTGCCCAGTGACTTGATAAAAATGCTGATAGACTGAAGGTAGACAAGAAATGTGGGTGGGGATACCAGACTAAGAGCAGAGCTGAGATGCTGCAGTGATGTCAGAAGATAAGATAGGAAAGAAATACTGAGTCACATGGCTAAAGAAGATAAGAATCATGGGTTGAGTTACAATGGAGGAGTTGGCAAGTTGTATGCCTGGGCCCTAGATCAATCAGTGTAAAATTAATATAAGTGTCTGTGTGTATTTTTGGTATTAAGTAACAGTGTGTCTGTGAGTGTGTCTGAACTTTGGGGTTAGGCTGGATGGTTTGGACCAGAAACCTCATACCACAAATGGCATACCAACTTGGATAAAATATACCCACATAAAGCCATAAAAAGCTTAAAAACAATCTAGAGCACAGAAACAAAGCCAAAAGCAGCTTCTGAGTTGTGTCTCTCAATTAGACCATGGTAAAAAAACTGAGTAGCTTATGGAAATAAATTACAAAATGGTTGTTTGCTGCATGCAATTTAAGCTTCAACAAGGGCAGTTCCTGAGCCTCAATGTAAGAAACAAAATGCTAATGATGAACTTATGGTTTCTGTTCTCACAGGCAGAAGGGAATAGTGTCAAAGAAGGTTTTGTAGTAAGAGCAACATTTTTTTGGATCAGCCCTGTTTGCTGGAGATAAGCAGAAGCATGGTTTTTTAAAGAGAGGATTTCTAATTCAGCCTTAGAGGAAAACACTTACGTGTTTTAAGAGGCCTTACTGCCAAATACTTAAATGAAGTTCATGCAATTCAGATGGCTGTGCTTTACTGGGTGATTATATGAACCCTAATATTCCACAGAATGGTAATTGTGGGTTACCCTCATACCTTGGCCAAAATGCTAAATTCTATGAAGCTAGACTAAGTCAGCCAGCTGCTCTAGCTCAATCTTTAATTCTTAGCCACACGTTGTCATATTAAAGGTGTGGTCAGAAACAAAGAAATAAAGGGACGCTGGATGGAGTCAGGCACCCTAGTGAAGCCTTTAATACTTAGTTACACCTTGGCAGATTAAAGTTATGGTCAGAAACAGAAAAAAAATACAGGGAACTGGGTGAAGTAAGCAATCCTAACCAAGCAAGGATGTGCTCAGAAACAGAAAAAGATAAGAAATAAAAGATTACAGTAAAGACAGATTTAAAAAACAAACCTTCTAAATGGTTTATAGTATGTTTAAAAATATATGTAGGCTTGAGAGAGAAAAAAGGATAAAGTCCTTAAAAAAGAAAGAGTAAAAAAAATAGTAATAAGCCACATAAAGATAGAAATTACAAAGAGGGTCTGGATACTGTATGTTATTATCTTATCTTTAAGTTTTTTGACTGAAAATGAAGTAGCAAATGCTTCTAAAAGATGTGATTATAAATGCTGTTGGATTAATCATACTTAAATATTTTATAAATAAGTTGACTTTAAAATTGAAATCAAAAGACTTGCTACTTTGGAGAAGAGGTTCCTTCTTATTTCTACAGAAAATGAAAAACTGTAGATTTATTTCTGATTAAAGAAAATAATGTTTGATTGAGAAAGACCCCCTGAAAAGTTTCCAATGAAAACAGATGGCTCAAATAATTCAGCATTTCAGAGTACCTGTGTTGTACTTTTCTCTGAGCACTGCATCCTAAACAACTTCAAGGAGATTGGCTGAGATGACTGAGTCTTAGAGACTATTCCACTAAGGGCTTGTTCATAATTCTAAATTTTTCTTTGGTTCCCCATGGGATTGCCAGCACCCCTATTCAACAGGAAGTAGCCTAGAGAACTACATTTACATTCCCAAAAAATTGAATTATGGGTGTTTGGGTTTGTTTACAATGTTGGTTTTAAGTTGTTATAGATAATTGGGAAAAAAAAGGATATTAGATTCAGAGTTCTTGTTTTAAAAAGAAAAAAAGGGAAATGTAATGGGATCATGTTATTCCATTGTGAATAATTGCCCTGCCTATTTGTTTAACAAAAATGCTGATTGGCTGAAGGCAGATAGGAAATGTGGGTGGGGCAACCAGACTAAGAAGACTCTGGGAACATCTCAGAGCAGAGTAAAGACACTACACACATGCCAGGCAATGCAGAGGAAAGTAGTTGAAATGCTACCTAGAAAAGGTACTGAGTCACAAGGCTGAACAAGATAAGAATCATGGGTTAGTTTAAGAACAAGAGCTACCTAGTAATATGTCTGGGCCCCAGGTTAATCAGCAAGCAGAGTGTAATGAATACAAATGTCTGTGTAATTATTTGGGCCTGAGTGGCAGTGGGGCTGAGAGATCATCCAAACCTTTGGGCTAGGCCTGAAAGTCTGACCCAGAAACTTACTACAACATAAATTTTGAAAATGATTAAAAAAGGTTCTAGGGCATAGAATTATATAGAATTATATAGAATTATAGCCAAAAACAGCTTCCCAGTTATGTCTCTCACATGAACTGTGGTACAAAGATGCCCTGGTAAGGCCTGTGAGCTTGAACTACAACATGGCAGTCTTTTGGACCACAACTTAAGCTGAACAAGGCCAGTTCCTGAGCCTCAATGTAAACAAGGAGCTATAAATGGTGGATTTAAGGTTTCTGTTAATAAGGGCAAAAAGGGAACAAAGATGGCTTCTTAGTGGCGGTGTTTTCTTGGAGCAGGTTTGTTTGCTAGAGGCAAGCAGAGGCACAGCTTTTTAAAGAGAAGCTTTCTGATTCAGTCTGAGAGGCAAAACACTTGTGAGTCTTTTTTATGAGACCCTGCTGTCAAATACTTAAATGAAGATTATGAACAGCAGATGGCAGTACTCTACTGGGTGATCATAAGGGTGAACCCTAGAGTGGTAATAATTTGGGGTCCTTATGTGGAACCAGATGTATGATAAACTTTCACATTAGCTACCCCCAAGTTAAATGGGCCTGGAGCAAGAAGAGGGGTATAGGTGGGCGGGTTGTTGGTTTCACAGAGGATGGTAGACAAATAGACAAATGTGATGGGGACAGTAATATGAAAGATAAAGGTTTATTACAAAAATGGTGTATGTAAGATAACACAGATATGCCTAATAAACATTAATTATTATTACTAAATAATAGACATGGTGTATATAATTATATATTAAGTAGGAATGGCAAGCAAACAACTTCAAAAAACATATCAGAAATGACAGAAACAGCTGGCTGCCTAGACAGTTACTCAAAATTTTTCTACAGTGGGGCATCTACCTTCAGCCTACAGGTCTACCACATATGACAGACTTATCTGTGAGGAAAGATTTTCTAAAATGCTGTCCTACTTTGTCTTGGCAAAGTTCAGCAGTTCTTCAGTCTGTGTCCTGCTTTTTCATTTTAGACAGCATACTGTCAGCATTCCAGAGAAGAGGAATTTTTGCCCAGTGACTAAATTTTGCCACAAAGAAAGTAAACTCAATATATACTTTCTTTAATGCCTATCATCTCTGAAGTAGATTGGTGATACCAGGAGCAGGCATGTCACATTGTTATAAAAAATAAAACAAACTAATGTTATTATTAAAACATCTTAAATGTCATATTTGTAGACTTCTGAAGTGTTTGAAGACAACTTATCTAAAATATATCTGTTTGACCTTGAAAATATACCTAATATGACCATGAGTTTGATTATAATGACTAACTACTAACTTACATTTCTTTATATTATAATTAGCTGGTAATAATAACTTTCAAGGACTAGAAATTTGAATTTCATTGTTAAATGAGCTACTTAAGTACAATATCTAGGACAAGAGTATAAATATATATATAGTATGTTATAACAAAATTAATCTCAATTTTGTATCTATATAGAAAATTTATAAGCAACATAGAAAAATCCTATTGAATGTAAAATATTTAAAACTAGTAGCTGCTATTTAAAAGTAAATTTAATAATCTACCCTTTTTTCTATGATATCTGTAATCTTGCCTTTTGCTTTTTAAACAAGTAACCTGAATCTAATCTTTTTTGTTTATATTTTTCTCTGACCACTACAAGTATAACTTGTAACATACTGCCCTGGCCAGTGGGGTCATCACTGTGGACCTGAAACTGGGGGTGAGACAAATAGGAGACAAGAACACAAAAGAATGGAGGGCACGACAAAAATCTTCTGAACAAAGTCCCCTTAACTATTTTTCAGCCAGCAGTTAAATAGGGACTCAAGGTGGGAAGGTTCACACAGACAGATAGGGTAGGGACATTCCAAAATCAAAAAGTATTCTGCTAAAACAGGATGTGTTACTTTGGAATTCTATCTATCAATTGCCTAAATGGAAAAGTGACACCTGTTCTCTGGGAGTCTGACTGGAAAGGAGACACCTGTTTGTTTCCTGGGAAAAAGCTTAACTCATAGTAAAAAGGAAGCCTAATTTGAGTCTTGCCTGAAGGGCTGAATTCCTAGTGTAGATTGAGACAGTGGGCACATTGGCCCTAGGTTCCCAACAGCCTACCACACTAAACAATGACAAATATCCATAAATCATTGACAGACTCCAAACTACCTACCCCACCTTTTGGAACTATGGGGATTGTGTTCTTAGATTTATTTTTTGGTTTCCTGGAGGTAAAGGCATTTTTAGAGGATCCTGAAAACTATTTAGGTTAATAACTAAGTCCTGGGAGAGGTAGCTGTATCATTTGTTGTCTAGTCTTTGTGTAGTAAAAAAAAAAAGTGAAAAGCTTATTCCATACTCTGTCTAGAACAGCATGTAAGGCTGGATCATATCAACTAACCACATTGAAATTGTCCTGAGCAGTTTATTGTCCCAAGTTAATCTTTAGGTAATATTTGTTAGCTTAGTGGCATTATCATAGTCCATGTGAAATCATTATAGGGTCCTGTCTTCCTTTTGGAGACTTCAAGGTCTGAGCTAGGCATAGTAATTGTTCACTGAAGAAAACTGATAGAGATATAAATAGGAAACTATATGAAACACAGGCGACCACTTCCTAAATATAGCAGCAGTGGCATAGACACTAAGAACAATAATCAATAAGTGGGACCTCATGAAACTGAGAAGCTTCTGTAAAGCCAAGGACGCTATCAATAGGACAAAATGACAGCCTACAGAGACAGATAACTTCCCTTGCTCAGGTAACTCTGCAAAACTGCTGAGCTCCTGATTTGTTGACAGCAGAAAAAGGTGGAACCTGTTTATTCTTGAGAGAAGAGTGTTGTTGCTATGTTAATGAATCTGGGATGGTAGAGACACAAGTGAATAAGCTTCATGAATTTAGTCTTGATTTGCACAAACAGAGATTTTCTGCAGCCACAGATGATTGGTGAAAATTGTCTATATTTTCTTTGTTGATGGCTCTTATAGGAACCCTGATAAGCATTTTGCTCTTTTTAACACTGGGGCCCCTGATTATTAGCAAGCTTACTTGCTTTATAAAGTGTCAAATTGACTCCCTGGCCTCCAAACTCATACAAGTCTATTATCATTACATTGATCTTGCAGATCAAGGGTTTGCAGAACCCTCTGTTGATGTGCTTCCTATGGGAATTGCATAGAACTCAGAGCTATGCAAGTTTGCTTATGAGCAGCTTGGGAACCAAGGGAGGCACAAGGCTGAAGCACTGCAAGGGGAGGACCATGTTTTCTGCCTCTGACTCCCCTGTGAAGCAACCCAGACTACAAAGAGATTGGTGTCTAAAGACATTTCTCAGCCTTGCATCGGCAAGGAGGAATGTCTAGGCCCTCTCCTCCCTCCAAAAAAATCTGCTGTGTTTATCTCAGAGGAGTCAGGGCAATGCTTCCCCTTCCTGGTAAGGTCCACTACCCTCAGGTGGAGACTTCTTATCTCAGCTGGACCTAAAACAAATAAAAAGAGTGGAGATGCCAGGAGTCAGAGGGTCTAAGGCCCCTATTGTCTTAAGCAATGCCATGAATTTGGACCTCCAGCTAGGTTTGAGTTAGATCTCTTTTTTCTGAGTCAAGTCTCTTCCCAGACAACAGGTAACTCTCTTACAGTTAGACAATTGACTGATAATAGACAGGTTCCCATAGTCATATATCCTGTTGAGCTAAACACCTTTTAACTGTGGAATTTCCCCACCTTATGTTTCTACACGTGCTTCCCTCTTTGAGTTTTTAATATGACTGCTGGCTGAACAATAAAGTTTTCGAGCTGGATCAGAACTTTTATCTGCTCTTGTTCTTTGTGTTTCTTATCCTTTCATTTGTCTGCCCCTACTTTAGGTCCATGTTGAAGACCCCACTGGACGGGGCAGTCTACCATGCTAGGGAAGACATGAAAGAAAGCAGGAGTAGGAGGCAAGCTGGGCACTTCTCATCTACAGTCAGGCAAGAATAGTGACTGCTAGGGCGCAGCTCCCGGCTGACCTTGACTTTTACAGGAATTAGGCTGCTCACAGCTAGAGTGAGTCTTTGCACTTTTTTCCTAACTTTCTCATGCCTGCCCATTGGTTGGTTTCCATGGTGATTCTAACTCTAAATGAATTGACAATTAAGATTAGCCATCACAGTTGAGTAATACTATTCTGACTGAAGGGAAACCGTTTTATATTTTATTGTTAATTTTTAATTATTTTTACTATTAATACTCACATTTTGCATATGTTGTAAGATTTCTGTAGCAAGTAAAGGAAGGAAGTATATAAACCTCCAAATATACCTCTTTGACACAAATATATTTAAGCTGAATGTCTTGGAGAAGAAGTTATGTGGGATGTCTCTCTGTATGCTATGAATATCATTGGTTAATAAATGGACCGTTTTAGTGTATGGCAAGGTATCTTAGAAGCAGGCAGGAAATCACAGCATAGGTAAAAGGATAAGGAGGGTGACACCAAAGGAGACATAATTCAGTGGTCCGTGGAGTAATACATAAAGGAATTAAGGTAAGCCATGAGTCAAGACAGGTTAATGAAAATGAGTTAAGAGGAGATAGCTAGTTAGCAATAAGCCTGAGTGGTGGTGGTATAATTTTTTGATTGATCGATATGGAAAAGGTCAACCATTTGTGGGTTGAAAAACATATGGGCAGATGGTGTTGGGTTGTATATAAAAGAAGGTTGAGAAATTCAGGAGGAACAAGCATTCAACAGCCATCCTCCACAGTATCTATATCACTTGCTGTCTCCAGGTTTCTTTCCTGCCTTGAGTTCCTAACCCTGACTATGATATTCAACTTTGAGCTGAAAAAAAAAAATCTTCCATCCATGTTGCTTTGGTCATGGTGTATTATCATAGCAAAGGCAACCCTAAGATAGCCCCTGATAGCCATATTCCCTGTGTCATTTCATACTGATGCTCCTGAAATTTACTGTCTGTATTATTGACTGCTAAACCTTTGTCAAGGCATCCCCAAAGACCACAAGGGATCTGGATTCTATTGTAAACATACGAGGGTTAGTTTATTCTTTTGGACAGATTCAAATAAACCTGGGCCAAAACCAGTGGAGGATTTTGGCCACAAGCTCAGAGGTAAGGGGGGTTTTGAAGAAAATCATATGAAAGCAGGGTGATATACATTTTGGTATTTCAGGGTTGGGTAAGGGATATAGGCACAGTAACTATTGGATATACTTTTGGTGTGAACCCAAGCCCTGAATCTACTCGTTCAACTATTGGTGAGAAGTTTTGAATCTATTGGCTGTGCAGGAGAATTCCTGAGATTCTTCTCAGATACTTAGACCTGGGCCCTGCCCTTAGGCATCAAATGATCTTTCCCTGAAACAAATTTTTACAGCAATCAATCTACGCCCTCAAACATACCATTTGTCATATCACTTTTTGTGACATGAATCTTCATTGAAAAAACATCAAAGTTTTCTGCTTTGATCATTCCTTTATAGTTTTTTTCTCTTTCTCTCTGTGTATGTGTGTATGAGTGTGTACACATGGGTGTATGTAAGTAAAATGTGTCTTTCTCCTGTTAATATATGTTATTGATGCCTAGACACAATAAAAAAATCTATAATACTAAGAGGAGTGAAGATGATCTTGTAAAATTCCTACACAAGTATACATTAATTTTTAAATTATACTAATCTTTACATTTATATAAAAATAAATGACACATTTTATTCTGCCAGTGTTTTATTTTTGCCACTGCCAATGGCAAAAGAAAAAGAAAAGAAAGTCCTTTTCTCAGGTCTGGTGAAAAATGCACACGTAGATTCATAGATAGATACATTCACACACACGTGCACACACTGTCAGCAGTTACCCTTAACAGCTGCATTCAGACACAAAGACGTGCAAATGGATAAAAATCATCTTGTGAAGAAGGCTGAGCTTCACAGATGTTTTTCTAGCTTTCAAGCCAGTTTCCTGTTGAGTCATTGTGCAACTAAAGTATTCTTCAGAGCCCCAGGTACAGCCTCTCTGTGGAGACTGCCAATCATCTCGGTTCTCCAGAGAGTAGCTGCAGGACCAATGCTAATGGCAGAGGCAGGAGCAATCAAAAAAGGAAGGAACAGGATAGAAAAATAAACCAAATAAACCCTCAAAAAAATGAATAGCATCCCTGAGACTGCAGGTGCTGGCACACATGCACAAGCCCAAGGGAAAAAAAATGAAAGTTTGTGCAATTGGCTGGCTGGGAAATAACTGAGGTACAGATATTATCACCGAAATAGGTATCACAAAACCTACACAATATTTATTTAGAAACTTTCTTTTTACAAGAAAACCATACAGCAATCCTCAAATATCACCAGCTGATAATCTTGCTGCTGTGGTTTTTCAGTTTATGGTGATGTTGTTCCAGATGACAGCTCCAGAGGATGCATATTCTGACAAGATGTTCCACTGGAGGCCTCCTCCAGAGAAAAGCAGATCTGGAGATGGGTGATTCAAAGTTCTACTCTCACTGATGCAGGTAGGGTAGACAGTGGTAATTCACACAGGAGAATGCAAGGTTTCGTGAACTAGGTTCCCTGAATTTAGGCAGTCTCAAGCTTCAAGCCCAGATTCAGGAGGACTTTGTTAACCCATACAGAAAAAACAAAAACAAAACAATACATCCCTCGAGCAATTGTTCTGAGGATTTAAACTGTAGAATTGGCTTTTAATGAATGCTCAAAAGATGCAGGGTGGCTCTTACTTGAAGAATTGCATGATTCTTCTTGTGCAACATCCTTTCACACAACAGTTGTAAAGTGCTGGCAATTGTATTTTTCAATTAGTATTTCTAGGGCATGAAATTACAGTTTAGACATTGATCTGTAATACAGGTCACGCTGATGTAAAGAAAGGCAAAGGAAAATAAAAATTCTGAAAGAATGAAGATGTTTCAATAGAGATTTTAGGTAAAATTTCTTGCTAAGCTGAGAGTCAAAGCTGAGTCCAGGATAGCAGCACCATGCTGATCAGATATCCCCAAGGAATTGTTGGCAAAAAAGATTTACAAATACTTCTTATGCTGGAAGGTATAAAACACAGTGATGTAAGAAACAAGAAAACATCCAGATTTAATATGGACAACAATGTGATTTGTGTAATGAACCCAAGATATCTTGAACATACGACTGCCATGACAGCTGTCTTATCAGGCTTACTGGCAGGTATCACCTGGAAAAAGCCATAACTGGCACCACCCAGCAATGGACCAATTAGCATCCCAGGGGAAAATACCTAAACATTCTAGAGAAAATAACTAAAATTTCAGCCATTATAGATTTCACGAGATATCCTTCTGCCTCAGCACACACTTATTTTTTTTTTTTTTTTTTTTTTTTATCAAAGACACCCTTGAACAAATGTCAGGATCCTCAACCCTGACAATTCCCTCAAACCCAACCTCTACTATTATAAAACTCCACTCTCCAATTGAGAGACCAATCTTGAACTTGCTTGAATAATTGTTCCTTGCTTTTACATATAGACTCAGACTCCTTGGTGGTGTTTTGAATGACCCCATAATTTAGGCATGACATTTGGGAGCTCTTTTATTTGTTTAACCGTTTGTTCTGGGAGTGGGTGGTAACAGAACATTTTCTGATAACTTCCTTCTTGTTCTGTTCTAGAATTCTAGAAATTAGAAAATTTTCATTCTCTGAGTAAGCGCTACCAGTTACATATTCGAAGCTAGACTTTACTGTACTCAGTTATGAATCCCCCCTGCTGACTGGCTTTCGTATGTAGGAGATTGCTCTGCTGGAAACCAGGAGCAAGTCTTCAGTTGTCTTACCAGCTGGTGGACCATGTATACTACACTACTGACCTGCCAGGGCTCCCACTGGTGAAGTAATGGTTTGAAGGCTGGGGAGTTAACTGGCTGCTGAGTTCTCAGCCCCCAAAAGCACAGTTAATTAGTTGTTATAATATTTTCGGTGTTTTGAGAATTTTGTGCATGTGTTTTGATTAGATTCGGGCCCTTACTCCAACTCTGCTCAAATCCTTTTCCATTTCCCTAACAATCCAAACACAACACTCTCTTTTTAATTTTTTTCAAGCCCACTTAGTCGGAATTGTATTGGCTGACAACTCCTGGACATGAAGCTTGCCCTGAAGAATTGTTGGTAAAGCAGGAAACCCCAAATTAAAGAAAACTAATTTTTTTCCTCTCCAAGAAACAACCTAATGCCAGTACTTTTTCAGTTAGTAGGAACAGTCTCACCAAGACTTTTTATTGTGATGTCTGTTTAGCAGAATAATAATAATCACATTTTTTATTGTTGTTGTTTGTTTTTTTGTTTGTTTGTTTTTTGAGCCTACTACAAATTCTTAGCTTCACTGATAGTGTCAGGTCTGGGTTCTCTTTCATGGAACAGGCATTCATTATCAAATAAATGTTGGTTATTAAAATAACATTTGTGCTACTATTGCACCAGTTGGCATATCTTGTAAATGGCACATTTGTATCAACACTCTTCCCAACCAAGGGCTTGGTGAGGACTGTGGACAAAGAGGTAGAATGAATATAAAATCCAGACGCTAGGGAGAAATGTATAGCAGCTATGGCTACCTACATAAATTGCAGCATAAATGTTAGAGGAGCTCATGAGGATACACCTCTACTTTAGGAGCTTTTGACAATTGATGGCTGCTTGAAGAATAATCATTATTCTTGGAAGGTGTGGCTGTTGGCTGAGAAAGATAGCCCCACAACAATGCAACTGAATGCAAGATTAATTGGACTTTTTGAAAAAGGAAGATGGCACTAAGTAAGGCAGGAAGGGAGAATTGGGTGGGTAGGAAACAGAGATTTGGGGTTGGATCAAAATACATCTACAAAAGAATATATTAAACAAATATTGGGAGTAAAAATAGTTTTCTCACAAGTGAATAAACTTTTAGGACAATTGATCTCACATATTGAGTTTTTCACCTTCCCACACTAGATATTTGTGGAATCCTTTGCCAACAATTCCTTGGGGATAGCTGGAAAGTCTGGTGTAGCCATCCTGTCCTCAGCTTTGACTTTCAGTTCAGTGACAATCTTTATCTAAAATCTCCTTTGAAATATCTTTATTCTTTCAAAATTTTATTTTTCTTTGCTTTGTTTCACTTCAGCCTAACCGGTATTACAGACCACAGTGTTTAAAATGTATTTTCATGCCCTAGAAATATTTCTGGAAATGTACAATAAATGCCAGCACTTTGCATCTGCTGTGCTGCATACCAAAGATTATAAAATCTTTAAGTAAGAAAGAACCCCTTGCATCAATTGAGCATTCATTAAAAAACAACTTAGAATAGTTTAAATCCTCAGAACAATTGATTAGGGGAAGGTATTGTTTGTCAGTAGTAAAATAAAAGTAAATTATATTACTAAATAACAATATACTTTAACTTTCAAGAGTTCAGTAACTTAATAATTCATAAACTAAACTCATGTATTACTAACACAGAAATAAAGTATTTATGTATATTAACTATCTTCTAAAATTGGTGTGCACATACATCAAGTATATTTTAATTCAAGTAAATGGTGTAAACAACACTATCTCATTTTCTCTGTTTTCTTTCTTTTTTTTTTTTTAACTAAACAGCTAACAATTTTATTTTCACATTTCACAATATAAATGAAGGCAGCATGATCTTATCCCACTTCTCCCATCCAAAACTACTCTGTCAGGAAGGGGACCCCTTCCTTGTCATGCATCTAGAGAACAAACACTCAGGCTCAGACCATCATCTCCTGGTGAAACAAAACAACAAATACAAATTGATAAAGAGCCTTTCTGTTCTTATCTGTCTGACCCAGTCATGCTAGGGCAAGTGGGCACCATCATAGGGCGAGCAGGAGGTCTCATCATTGCCCCCCCCCCCGCATCCTGGGCATGTGGCCACCCATGGGTGGCCTCATTCCAGGAGCCGGTCCCAGGAGCATCATCCCAGGAGGCGGCAGACCCATCATTGGCATCATAGGACGGCCTCCCATGTTGGGTGCAGGCATCATGTCAGGGCGAGGAGGACCCAGAAGACTGGGGGGAGGTGGGATCATGGCCCCTGCAGAAGGAGGAGCAGAGAATGGAACTGGAGGTATCTTTCCTTGTTGAAATGCAGCCGTTGTTTTGTCAATCAGGCTCTGGGCCTGCTTCTCCATCCATTTCTGGTAGTAGTCTTCCACATTCTTTTTGTGTTTCCGATCACTACAGTGTGTCTTCCTCACAGATGGAGAAACATGGGTAAGATAGGTATCACAGTAGTCACAATAAAACAAGGCGTTCGCCTTCCCCTCAAAGCATCAAAAACCAGAACTTGCAGCCCACCGGGTTCACGAAGACCCAACCGAGCACCACAACCCCTGCAGACCTCTGCCCCACACTCCATTTTCTCTGTTTTCCTAAAGATGTACAGTAAATTTCTTCATGCCATAAAATGGCCTTAATCTGTAGGTTATAGATGGCATTTGATTGTTTTGTAGTTAAATATAAATGTTATACTTTACAAAAATGAAATAGCTTAGGTTGGTATTTCAAAAATTATTTAAATTTATTTTATTAATTATCTACTCAGGTTGGCATGGCTGAAATCCTGTTATAAAAATATCATAAATTCACAGAAAAATAACATTATAATATTGTGAAATATATATAATGAATAAAATTGTCTAAGATAAATTGAGACTCTATGACATGACAGATAGAATTATAAAATACCATTTGTCTAGGATTTACCATACAAGAAGGAGGTTGAATATTATTAAATATTCCCATAGTTCTAATATATTATATTTATAATATCTATTTTGTAGATGTGGTTAAAGGTTTTCAGAGTTATTTTGAATTAATTCTAAGATGTGATTTTTTATTTCTTACCATACAGGCCAAAGAAGCAAATCAAGATTTGAAATATAAGAAGGCCCTAGTAGATTTTGGCTGGCCTTTAAAGTATGGAAGCCCCCTTACCATGGCTAGTGAGAGAGGAAGCAGTTAAGAACCACTTTGAACACCAGCAGGCAAAATATGGGAGCCACAACTTTCAGAACCGAGTCCTGCAACCAGCTCAAGGATAACACCATCCACAAATGAGTTGGGTCCTTCCCCTTAAACCATTAAGAATTCATTAAGAAAATAAATTATAGCTGGATCTTATAAAGGTATTTTCTCAGTTGATGTTCCCTCTTTCAGATGACTCTAGCATGCATAAAGTTGACATAAAACAAACCAGTAAAAGTTTTTCAATTATGCCTATTTATTTATAACAAAGTCATGTCTTGGTTCCTCAAAGTGCCCTAGGCTGTTGGTTTATGTGCCCAATACTGTCTGTGTCAGGCTCATCCCAACCTCAATCAGAAAGAGAGTGGTGAGGAGAAGAGTTAACACCAGGAGTGTAAGTGCTTTGCTGCTAGTTCATTGCATAACTGCATCCAGCCTACTCTGCTCTGTATAATGCTCAGAAGATTCTTTTAATTAGAAACCCAAGATTCCCTACTCTCCTTGATTTGAACATTTAGTTCAGCTTTTCTTAAGCTGCATTTTTTTTTACCCATATTATATAAAATGCTCCCTCTGAACACACTTTGTAGTCACCAAGATTGAAAGTCACCCTGTTGTGCATTGGGGAGTCACTCAGGGCAGAGAGAAACAGTTAGTTTGCAGGCACAGTTTCTTTCTGGCACATGCTCAGCTCCACCACCCACCTTGCGTGTGTTCATCTCACTGTGTTGTGCCTCAGTTACCCACAATAATACTAGTGCTTTAAGGGATGATGTAAAGATTATATAAAAGATTAACAAGCTTGCAGTGTTTCATCAGTTCTGTTTTCTTGTTATTGCAGTTTGCTTTTCTTGCAACCCACGTGTGTGTACATCTGTGTATGTGATGAGCATATTTATTCATCTGATAATCAGCATCAGAAGTAACTATACATTGTCTGCCTCATCCCTATTTTAGAAGCTTCCAGGGGGACCTTGCACAGGACTCTATAGTGCTCACTGGGGACTCCTAAGTGCTTTTGAAAAGGTGGAAAGAACAAGCTGCTCAGCCTTACAGACCCCCACATCACACACACACACACACACACACACACACACACACACACACACACACACACGAGAGAGAGAGAGAGAGAGAGAGAGAGAGAGAGAGAGAGAGAGAGAGAGGAGACAGCCAAAATATACAGCTGGGTGGGTCCTGCCCTCACTTTTCCTCCTCTCCCTTATTAAGAAAACATATGCCAGAATTGAGGCTCAGTGTCTGGAAATTCAATGGAGATAAACACATGGGGTAAAGCTTCTTTTCTGAATAACATCTTTGGAAAATTACTGATATCAAGCAATTGAATAGCAGCTCTGTGCAGCAGTTGAGATTCGATTCTCAAAACCACAGTTTTCCCTCTTTAGCAGATGCCTTGGTCTGTGAAAACAGAATTTGTTCTGACCAAAAACATAGGGAGAAATACACTATTGGAAATACATTAATGAAAAATCAAGTGCCCTTGAGTTTTCTCCTATTTTGCGGAAAAAAAAAAGAAAGGTAGACTGCATTCCTTTGGTGCTGTTCCCTAGCACCAGCACAGTGTTGTGGTTATGGACATTCCACACTGCACCAGAGTGCTTATTTCTATTTTCAGTGTCATTCCCCTCATTTATCTATCTATCTATCTATCTATCCATCCATCTATTTATTTTAACATTATCTCTAGAAAAGAAACAGGGCTGTACACATTAGTCAGGCATTGGGCTGGGTGGGGGGTGGGATTCTAAGGGTTGTGTCCCCATGCTGGGTTTGGATGCTGTGGTTTCTGCTTGGTCTGGGTGTGGTGCCGCTCACCTTTCAGTCTGCTGTGGGTAGGTGTCTCCTAAAACAAATCTTTACTTTTCTTGATCACAGTTGTCTCTCTAATTCCAAGCTGAAGAGTGGTAATTTTTCTATGATTCATTTTACTGTTCAAATCCAATTTGTTACTACCATCTGTTTATTTTTCTCTCATGATTTCTCAGAAGACATTTTTGAACCATTTGATGGTACCATATAGTTAGAACCTTGCATCCGATGATGTATTTAACTCTGCTTTTGAAAATTCCAAAATACATTATCAGAATTAATTGCCAATAGCAATAATGTTTATCTATTAAGGAAGGTAGTTGAGTCTTGTGTTCAATATTCTCCATTTGTTTTCTGAGAACTTCACTTCTTTGTTGCCTTACTGTATTAATAATTTTTATTGTTAATGATAGGCTTTAGGACCACACGATTTTTTTCTGAAGTGTTAATTTTTTTACATGATATTTTGTCTGTAGTTTAGTAAACAAAAGATAAAATTGAAAAGTTTTCAGTATAGATTTATAAAATAGAATACTCTCAAGTTTTACTTTTATTGAGTCATATTAGTTAATATGTTTTTTACTGTAGTGTCTAAAACACTGCATTTAAGTATGGTTCTTACCCCCTTTGCAGAATCAATTTCTTAGTCTAGAATTCTGTTTGTTTTTTTAGTCTTATGACTAAAATTAAATCAGAAGAATTTCAAGTACTGCTTTACAGGATTTGAGTACTTCACATATGTGTTGGGAGAAAAAACTAGCAGTGGTAGAAGGAGTTATTGTCACTTTTGATACTTTACCTTTCCATTTAGAACTCTTGCCCTTGACATATAACACCTAGTATTTCTCAGTGTGGATTTTAGCAGATTGTGCATCTGAACTGTACGTTTGAATACACATTGCTATCTTTCCAACTCTTACCACGAAACTCCTCTTTTTAAAAAAAATATTTTGAAAAAAATAAAAAGAAAAATGTGCATTCAGAAATTTACATTAATTTATAATTGTTAAATATTTTCTAAATCCAAAAGAGACTTAAACTCTCCTCTGCCAGTAAACACATAACAATTCAAAAAATTAATGAACCTAAGTAACCAACACCTTTTGGAAAATTAGCTCAAAATTGTGCTTTGGTACATATGAGACAGAAATGAATGTTTTAGAGAACTATATGCTTTGACACAATTCAGATACCAATTAATTTTGAAGCAGTGAATGTTGGAAGGTTGGGAACCAGTGAACTTATATCAGAGGTAGAATGGATAAACTGCCCAGTATTAGATTTTTCTTACGTGTTAGTGTGCTGGAACTCTGTTTTCAAAATATATTAAAGAAATTGATGGGTGGAACTGAATATTTTGCCTGGTATGTGAAAGGCCTGATTTCAACCTCTCAGCAGTGCAAACATATTTTAACATGATAATTAATATTTTTACTCTAATAGATCTATTTATAAATTCATAAATTACATTACTTAAGAAGATCAAGAGAAATGTTCTGCCCCAACAACTTGCTCTCATGGGATTTTTACATCTCTGAAATCTTTGTGAAGCAGAAGAATTTTCATTATAGCATAGCCCAAGAACCTTCTAGTCTCTGTGTTCAACTGAGAAAACTCCAGGCTAAATCACAATTTCACTTCTAGCTGTTTTCATCACTCCATCTATCATCTTGGTTCCTGTTTGACATCAGTTATTTGATTCTCTAATAATTCATAGTGGATCTAACATACTGTATAGTCTTATTCCCTCTTGCTTTCAGTGTTTCTCATGCTTCCAATCATGCTTCCAACTTGTATGTGGTACAGGAAAGGCCTATTTATTGCTAGTGAATGATGTCAACTTTTTCTAAGCCTTTATCTCATTCCTGCTCAGTGGAATTTTGTCAATATGTTCAAAGCAAAAAACTCCTTATAGAAAGACAATTTAATAATCAAATCAAAATAAAATCAGGAGCTCTATGACTTTGTCTATAATGATGAAGACAGAAGCTATGTACTTATATCAATGTTCAAAGAAAAGGTCTAGTAAAATGGAATCATTAATTAAAAACTTGCATCAGAGGAACATTTAGTGATTTCTAGACATTAATAAACTATATGAACCAGGATGTTTACTCTAGGTAAGCATAAAGAGAGCAGTTAGCAAAATTCAGACCAATGATTTGGTCAAAGAAACCATTGCTTACCAAGTAAAAGTTAAAGTTTATGCATTCCAAGAGGCACATCATTCAAAGAAAAGAGGGTAGTTTATAAACATTGCATCAAGCAGCAGGTTGTGGACACTTGCCACCTTTGCAATATACTTTCTACATTTCCAGTGATAGCCAAGCAGATATTGTTTCTGGTGCAGAGAAATTTACAGCAAGGTACTCAAAGAGCCATTTGATACATGTGCACATACTGCCTTAATCTTCATTTGTTCTTTATCTTTGAAATGCAGTTCATTTATTTCTATACAAAAAACTTTGCTTTTCAGTCACTTTGTTGCTAACTACTCTTTGTGTGTTTGTGTGTGTGTGTGTGTGCTTGCATTCTTCATTCAATCCCAGATTTGATGCGATAACCTGCCAGTACACCCACAAATTTCTCTCATCGCTGTCATTTGTTTATTACCTTAGTTAATTTTTTATTTTTTTTTCTGGAGCCTGTGATGGTGAGTGGCCTAGAGCCAGGCCCTTCTCATCTCAATACCCTTCACAGACAACCAGCATCTCGGAAATAATAGCTGTCCCTAAAGTTTTGTTAGACAAAACCAGAAGAGAGTGCTTAGTAAATGCTTATTTGACTGATTAAGAGTCTCAGTTAGTCTCACATTAATTATTGAGAGAGGATAACATTCTCTCATCATATGCATATCTGTCATTTTATATTAAACAAAATCACATATCAATTATTTATAGTGTGCTTTTTCATGAAGTGTGTATGTATACGCAGCATGGTTATAGCATGTTCATACTTAGAACTCTATTTCTATCATGCTAAGCATAATATAAGACTTTGGTCTACTTTACTAAACAGAAAGGTTAGCATATCTTTTTCCTCAAAAAATCATTTGAAATTCTAATCACTTTGAGTTCAGAATGTAACACAAATTCCCTTGGGCAAAAAACAAATAGAAGTGTCTTGAAACAAATGTTGTTTTCCAATTCACAAGAAACAGTACAATTGCCTCAGAATATCTTTAAGAGCTCTGGTTCATGCAAGGTAAGCTAAATTTTAGAGCGAAAATATGTTTAGAGTGAGAATCTATTGTTCAATAGTGTACCCTTAAGGCACACAATTATCATCAGCATGTCTGGCTATTCTCTAGATTTTAATGACAATTTTATAAAATGAAGGACATTTTCAGGTAGTGTTTTTGTTTTTCTGTGTTTGCTTTTACCATGTAATGAACTGGTTCAGAACTTACTTGTTTATGAGAAGAAAAGTTCTAGTATGTCTGGAGCAGACCACCTGGACCATAACAGCATTGTATTCATATGATCATGCATCTGTGTGGTAATTGCATAGTGGAATATATAGAGTTGCTTTCTTCTCCACATAACCACTTCTTTTTATGTCAGCTCAATCATGCTATGTCACACAGTGAACTGGTTTCTAACAATAGCAAGAAATGAGTGCTTTAAACATATCTTATATTTGCAAGTATACTATTTGACTCATCAAGCTTCACAGCCAAAATTTGATTGATGCCCTGGAAACACAATTTTATAAAGTGGCAAAGTATCCTAGCAGAAAGGGTGGGGAACAGAAAACGGATAAATCCATTATCACCTCTGTGATTTCCTCAAATTAACTTATTTAAAAACTAGAGAAAGGTGCAGTCCCAAAAAGCTATACCCTGGGCTGGTTACCAGGGTGGAGTTAAGCAATGTTTATGGTAAGGGAATCAAACAGAGGTAGCAGAGACAGGTTAGATACATGACAGGGAGTACTTTGATTTAGCATAGAATGGAGGGAATGTGAGAAAAGGTAAGTTACATTTGAGTAAGGAAAATCATCTTTGAATGATTCAATATTAGGGTCTGAATGGAACATGGTGAGTGATTAGGCTGACACTGGTTAAAGAGGAAGACTTTGCATGCCAATATCAACTTTTTAATGGCATTTTCTTTTATTTACTTGTAACCACTCTGCTCTAGCTTTCTCTTTAGCACGCCACTGAATATAATGCTAATCAAATCGTCAAATATGTCCAATGCTTACTTATGCCTCAAGGCCCCCTCTGGTTCATGCACCTGCTCATTCCCTTTGGGCTTTGTTTTACTTCCAAGTTTGCTTCCTCACATCTTTGCAACCACAGCTGTTTTTCTGCACTTTGTTCCACTCTCTGCTGAACATATTTATGTCCAGAGTGTCATCTGAATGCTGCTAGGTCTCAGATATTTAATTCTAGCTTGTATTGTTCCTATTCTTCCAAGTCTTTTGCTCTCAATATTTCCATTCAGTGTCCCATAGCAGTTTCAAAATAAGTACAATAATTTGGCGTCATGTTTATCCATTCAAACTCGCTTCTTGTCTTGGGAGATTGCAAATTCATAGTCATGCCATAATTTATATGCATGTGATTTGGTTCCTCCTGTCCCTTTTCCCTGTATTTGTTAAGTTTCCATGTTAGTATCACGCATCCTACTTCATCTCTATTTCTACATTGGCATCCTGGCTTTAATCTTAATTATCCACTACACTTTCCTATTGTAATAAAACATTATGAGCAAGGCAAATTGTAGATTAGATAGTTCATTTGGGTTTTTTTATTTGGTTAGAGCCTAGATGGGGCTAAAGTTAGTAGTGGTTGAGTGAAGGTATGAATGCAGGAACAGAAAGCTTATATCTTGAACTACAAGCACAGAGCAATGAAAGTAAACTGAAAATGACAAGAGTTTTTAAACTCTAAAAGCCTGCATCCAGGTACATCCCTCCTCTAGCAAGGCAAGACTTCTTATGCCTCCTCAAATAGAGCTACCAATTGTGGACTGATTATTTAAATAAATAAGGCTATGGGAAACATCTTCTTTTAATAAAAGCTTATAGGTGCCAGCCCTAAAAACTTTTTCCAGGGTCCAAGAAAGACTATAAATCAGTGAAGGAATATTTCTCAGTATTGGAATAAATCTACTCACACTGTGCTCTGCCTATCTCTTTATTGTTCTAAAAATACTGCACAGAAGTATATCAGTTTATATACACTTACAAGCAGTAATTCTTTGCAATGCAATGTGAGGCTTGAAATTTTCAGGATCATAAAGAAAAGTGATAAGATTCACACAAGGGGCAGTAACTGCCAGTTTTCATTTATGGCACAAGGTGGGAGTGACTAGTGAGAGTTTTCTGGTGAGGTCAACTAAGGATTAAATTAACAAATCAATCTAAAAGGAAAAATTGTATGCCTAGACTATGTGGCTAGTTATAAGGCTAAAAGTTTATTAATCAGTAAAATTCATAATAACGTTAAACTATCTTTAATTCTTACATTGCTTCAAAATAGTTCTCTGCATCTCCTCTACCACCCCAAACACATCATTTTTCTGACATGTGGAAGCAAGCATCCTTAGTTTCTAGGAGGAACTGTGTAAACTGTGGAGGAATATATACAGCTTTTGTTCTGCTATACTACTTTTGCTAAGCAGTTTATAAAAGGGAATTTTAGATCTAAGGATTGCTCCTAGCCTGTAGGACAAAGAGAGAATGAAGATTAATTTGCACAAGAAGTGTAATCCTAGCCATTCTGTTAGCAACAGACATTGTAAAGTCTACCTTTTTTCTGGAGACTAGCAAATGGCTAATTGCCTTCCTGCTATATCTCAGGCAGTAAATCTCTAAATTACTAGCCTGTGTTAATAGACTGGGTAAGTACAAGGAGTTAAGAATTGAAGGTTAGTGAGGTTAGCTTGAAATAGTATTTATTATCTGCAGGCAAGGTGATCTCAGGATACATTTGTGCCTCATTTATCTACAGGCTGTACTTGGATGTCTAAAAATGTCTTAAATAAAATACTTTTTTCTGGAGACTGACACTGGCTAAATGCCTAGTAATAAAGATAATTTCAGGAAGGCAGATTCTAAGTCAGCATTGGCAAAACGAACAAAGACTTGATTGTGATAGAAAGGTTTTTGCTTGTGTGACTGTTTTTACACATAGCTAGGGGAAGTTATCAATATGCCCCAAATGAATAGAAGAAATTGTGTCCAATAAATTACTGATCATACTGCTAGAAATTTTTGAGAAATGAATCCCATGGTAGTAACAGATAGGAAGGCTCCAATTACACACAAGAAATTTATTGCAGAAATGAACTAATATATTCAAAAGACAATAGCACCAAAATGACTTGCATTTTGCTTTACACTTCCACCAGGACCCCTGATTCTACTGTGTTAGCCTTGCCAAGCTGAGTTTTTTCTGTATATTTCTGCAGCTTGCAGCATCCTACAAAATACCACAGTCACCTTTAGTGACCTAATTTGTCTATACTGACTCTTTTCTTGGTTTCCAGTTCCTGTTATGATTTTCTTCTCATTGAGTGAGTCCTAGTTCCATTTGTTAGTCATTGGTTACCACCAATATGTGGATGCCACTTATTTCATCCTTTTCAGATATCTCTCTCTGCTGCTCATTGTAATGGTTCAGAAGTATTACAGCTGGATTAGACTATTTATTGTTTTCCTCCCTTGGGAGATTGCATAGTATGGAAGCTAGACTGAAAGAAGGAATCTATCTATGTCTATAATATAAATCATAATCTGACATGTGAAGAGATTTTACCTTAACAGGACAAGTAGATTCACACAACTATGTTAGCTTTTATATGAGTATAGGGGCAACTAAGCTCGGGTCTGTTTATCCACTGAGTCCTATATCTAGTCCTACAAATGTGTTTATTTAATTTAAAACAGAAATTTATAGTCACCTCTGCAGCAACCTTACTTAAAGATATTTGAATTTTTTCCCTTGGGAGGTCAAAATGTTCATTTATGCTATAAAATATGCTAACTGATTAACAAAGATTTTTCTTTATAAGTGACTGAGCGCGCCATACTGCTCCCAACTTCAGGATAGGACAAATTGTTGTGCTTTTAGGAACTAGCTTAGAAATGTGTGTAGTATGAACTTTCTGGCTCAGTCTAGCTTTAAGATCTGGACCAGCATTCTCAAAGTTCCAAAGAAACACACAGAAGCTTGTAATAATTTTATGGTGATTGACCTAAGGCTCAGACATATTGCTAGCTAGCACTTTTGTCTTATCTCAAAATCTATTTCCATTAATTTGTTTAGCCATGTGGCTTGGTGCCTTTTCTCAGAGCAGCATGGTTACCTTCTTTCTTCTCTGTCTGCTGGTTTCCCTAGCGGTGTTTTTTTTTGTGTTTCTGGTGATGTCTCTTTCTGTTCTCAGAGTTTTCTTTGTCTGGTTGCCCCACCCACACTTCCTGTCTGCCTTCAGCCAATAAGCATTTTTATTAAACCAGTCAGTAGGACAATTACTTACAATGTAACAACATAATCCCACTACAAATATGTGCCAAACATCATGCTTTCTGCTATACATCTTTATTTGAGATTTTCATTCTTATTCTATAATATAATTGATACATTTTCTTCAGCTAAATTTTCCACTCAGCCATGAAATTATTCCCTCTTAGACTCACCAAAGAGCATGTCTTTTAGCCATGATTCTCTCAGAATTCTTGTACTAGACATAGAACTATCCACAATTGCCATTATTTTAAACTGAATTTTTTGCTTTGATGTAAAATTTTATAATTATCATTTTCATTCTTTTGGATTTTTTCTCTTATTTTTTTTTTAGTAGTGTGTTTCTAAAATACCATTTTGTTAGATAACTACAAGATTCCATACTTTGTTAAAATAATTAAATATGGTTTTATATCTTGAATATAAAATGCATATTTTACTACTTCGTATAGCTGTGGAGACAAAGAACATATTCTAATAATAATATCTGAGGTGCAAGTTTGTTATTTGTTCTAGTGAAAAAGCTGAACACTCACCTATTCACTATCAGGAATCTCACTTTAAAATTCTAAATTTTGATCTTATTTCATCATTTCTACCTTTTATTAAAACAATTTACCTGGTGCTTAGTTATGGATCTCTGCTTACACCTCTATTAATTGATGGATGAATGTTCTATAATGACACGTAGGGTGGTCATTTACTTGATTATAGAAGTCCTGTTTAGGCATCACCTCCACTATTGGTTAGAGTCCTAGCCAGGGAAGTCCTGTGAGTTCTTGGTGGTTTTCCTAGCATCTGGCTTCTTTCTAACCCCACAGTGGCTTCTTCTATCAAGATATTCATCACTATTTTTCACTATTTTGATTCTTTTATTCAACCATCTCCTTTTTTAATGATTTGTTACTATCTCTCCTTGGTTGCTACCCATTATGATGGCAATTTGCTGAGGAGATCTTTATTTTCTCTTCCCAAGGTAATCACTGGATGTCTTTTTTAAAGTTCCTTTTGATAAGAAGGTGCTCAGGGGTTGTGTTTTGCAGTTTGGGTATTCTTTGATTTCTGTCTAAAATCTACTTATGAGTGAGTACATCTCATGACTATCTCTCTAGACTTGAGTTATCTCATTCAAGGGGATATTCTCCAAATCCATCTATTTGCTGCAAATTATTGAATGTCAGTTTTTTTTTCTGCTGAGTAGTAATCCATTGTGTAAATGTACTACAATTTGTTAATCCATTCTTCCTTTGAGGAGCATCTAGGTTGGTTTCAGGTTCTTGCTATTACAAATAATTTTGCTACAAACATAGTCGACCTAAGCCCTTTGGGGTGATTGTGTATATATTAGGGCACATCTATATATATCCTTTGGGTATATGCCTGATTATTGTATTGCTGTATCATTAGGGAGACTGATTCCCAGTTTTTTGAGGAATTGCCATACACCTTTCCAAAGTGGTTGTACAAGTTTATACTTCCACCAACAATGGAGGAGTGTTTCTCTTGCTCTGTATTCTCGCCATCATGGGCTGTCATCTGTGATTTTGTTCTTGGGTTTTCTGACAGGTGTAAGGTGATATCTCAAAGTTGTTTTTATTTACATTTCTCTGATGGCTAATGAGGTTGAGCAATTTTTTAACAGCCTTTCAGCCATTTGTAATTCTTCTGTTGAAAATACCTTTTTTAGCCCTGAACCTCATTTTAATTTTTTATTTTATTAGTCTTTATTTTCTGCTCATTATAAATTACAACATGTACACATTATAATTTTTACAAACAGTAGTTCATTAGCAAATATTTAGGTGGTTAACATATTTTACTATGAATAAGCATACATGCATATATAATCATATACATATAGATCTGAACATGTCCACATATATATATGTCTACCTGATTACTACATTTTTTATTATTATGAATAAAGTCACATTTTCTATCCATGTATATCCTTTTTAAAGGGACCTTCCCTCACTCTCTCTTCTCCACATCTTCCCATCTCCTCCACAGTATGGACAGGCGGTCCCAAGGTCCCAATATTGCTCAGTTCAGCCTCCACTCCTGGCAGATCCAGTTTTCTCCCCCCAATACCGAGAATAGGTCAGGTGTTCCTCTAGAAGGAATGGGATCCAAGGTGCCAGTCAAAGGTGTTTCAGATCCCAAGCTGTTCAGTGCTTGTGGTTTGCAGCTTGGACATGCTTTGCTTTTTTCTTTATTGTTTAGAGTCCACTAATGAGTGAGTACATCCCCTGCTTATCTTTCTGGGTTTATGATACCTCACTCACGAGGATATTCTCCATATTCATCCATTTGCCTGAGAATTTTAGGATATCATTTTTTCTTACTGCTGAGTAGTATTCCATTGTGTAGATGTACCACAGTTTGTTAATCCATTCTTCAGTTGAGGGACATCTAGGTTGTTTCCAGGTTCTTGCTATTACAAATAACGCTGCTATGAACATAGTTGAGCTAATGCCTTTGGAATGTGACTGTGCCTCTTTAGGGTATACACCCAGAAGTGGTATTGCTGGGTCCTTGGGGAGATTGATTCTCAATTTTCTTAGAAACCGCCATACTGCGTTCCAAAGTGACTGAACAAGCTTACACTCCCACCAGCAATGGAGGAGTGTTCCCCTTGCTCTGCATCCTCTCCAGCATAGTCTGTTCTCTATGTCTTTTATCTTAGCCAATCTGACAGATGTTCGGTGGCATCTCAAAGTTGTTTTGATTTGCATTTCTCTGATGGCTAAAGATGAAGAGCACTTTTTCAAGTGCACTTCAGCCATTTGTAATTCTGCTGATAATTTCCATTTCTTTTTTTTTTCTTTTTGTTCTTTTTGTTTCAATTATATTGATTTCAGCTCTAAGTTTGATTACTTCCTGCCATCTATTCTTTTAGGTGAGTTTGCTTCTAATTGTCCTAAGGCTTTCATCTGAGCTGTTAGTTCTCTTATGTGGAATTTCTCTAAGTTTTTCATATAGGCATCTAGTGCTATGAATTTTCCTCTTAAGACTGCTTTCATTGTGTCCTTCAAGTTTTGGTATGTTGTGGATTCTTTTTCATTACATTATAGAAAGACTTTGATTTCTTTCTTAATTTCTTCATTGACGCAGAGGATGTTCAGTTGAGTGATGGTTAGTTTCCATGAGTTGGTAGGCTTTCTGTGACTTTTGATGTTGTTGAATTCTAACTTTAGGCCCTGATGGTCTGATATAATACAAGGGATTATTTCCATTATTTTGTATCTGTTGATATTTTTAATGACCAATTATGTGGTCAATTTTAAAGGAAGTTTCATGAGGAGCTCAAAAATATGTATATTCCTTTGCATTTGGGTGGAAGCTTCCTTAAATATCCATTTGCATCATAACCTGTGTTAGACCCCTTATTTCTCTCTTGAGTCTCTGTCTGGTTGACCTATCCAGGGGTGAAAGTGGGGTATTGAAGTCTCCCACTATTAGGGTGTAAGAATTGATGTGGCATTTGAGCTTTAGCAGTGTTTCTTTTACATAGGTAGGTGCCCTTATATTAGGGGCATAAATATTCAGGATTGAAATCTCCTTTTGACCAATTTTTCCTGTGATGAATAAGTAATGACCATCTTGGTCCCTTTTAATTGCTTTTAGCCTAAAGTCTACTTTGTTATATATTAGGATGGCAACCCTAGTTTGTTTCTTAGGACCATTTGCTTGGAAAATGTTTTCCCAATCCTTTACTCTGAGCCTGTGCCTGTCTTTGTGGTTGAGGTGTGTTTCTTGTATGTATCAGAAGGATGGCTTCTGTTTTTGTATCCATCTTGTTAGTGTGTATCTTTTTATAGGTAAGTTGAGTCCATTGATATTAAGGGATATTAGTGACTACTGATTGATATTTTCTGCTCTTTTTGGTGGTAGCTTATATGTATTTCCTTTCTCTAGGCTATTCTTCTCTGGGATTGTTGATTGTTTGTGATTTCATGGGTGTATCTTGGATCCTTAGGTCAGAGTTTTTCCTCTAATGCTTTCTGGAGGGCTGAATTGGTAGATAGGTATTGTTTCAGTTTGACTTTGTCATGAAATATCTTGTTTACTCCATCTATGGTGATTGATAATTTTGCAGGGTATAGTATTCTAGTTTGGCAGCCATGCTCTTTTAGTGTCTGTATAACATCTGACCAAGCCCTTCTAGCTTTCATCTTTTCCATTGGATAGTCAGGTGTTATTCTGATGGGTCTGCGTTTATAAGTAAGTTAGCCCTTTTCTTTTGCAGCTCTTAAATTTTTTCTTTGTTCTGTATGTTTTGTGGCTTGATTATTATGTGGCTTGCTGTCTTTTTTGGGGGTCATATTGATTTGGTGTTCTGTAAGCTTCTTGTATCTTTATAGGCATTTCCTTCTTCAAGTTAGGAAAGTTTTCTTCTATGATTTTATTGAATGTATTATCTGTGCCGTTGAGCTGGTATTTTTCTCCTTCTTCTATTCCTATTATTTTCAAGTTAGATCTTTTCATGGTGTCCCAAATTTCTTGAACATTTTGTGTTATGGCCTTTTTGGTTTTAGTATTTTCTTTGACTGATGTATCTATTTCAGCTACTGAGTTTTCCACTTCAGAAGTTTTCTCTTCCATCTCTTGGATTCTATTGGTTTTGCTTGTATCTGCAGTTTCAGTCCTTTTCTTCAGGTTCTATATTTCCATCTTTGCCTTATTTTGTGCTTTTTTTTATTGCTTCCATTTCAGTTTTTAGTTCCTGGAATGTTTCTTTCAGTTTTTGGTTTACCTTTTCTAGGTTATCTTTTAAGGATTTGTTCATGTTTTCCAATTTTTTGTTTGTATTTTCTTCTATTTCTTTAAGGAAGTTTTTTATATCTTATTTGAATCTTCTTTGACCTTCATAAAGGTGTTTTTGGTGTTGCTTTCTTCTGGTTCCTCTTCATTTCTCTGTTTAGGTCTTGTAGTTGTAGAACCACCAGTTTCTTCTGGTGTTGCCTTGTTGTTCTTTATATTATTATATGTATTTTTGCACTGGCATCTGCCCATGGCTTCAATGGTTTATGATTAGGCCGCTCCTAGTCAGTTGTGACAAGAGGGCTTTTGTGTCTCCTGTGAACATAGGGTCTGCTTGATCTCTGACTCTGCTCTGGGCAGGGGTCTGAATTTCAAGGCCTCAGTCCTTCTCTGATGATGCAGTTTTCCCTGGAGTTGGGGCTGGCCATGCAGTATCCCCTCTTAGGTGTGGCTGGAGGAGCCCCTCACAGCCAGACCCTAGTCTTGTCGGCTACGAAGAGTCTAGGTTCAAGTACCACAGACAGATCCTGGTCCTAATCTCATTTTAAATATTGGGTTATTTGTGTTTTGGCCTCTGGTTTTTTGAGTTCTCTATATATTTTAGAGATCAATCCTTTGTCAGATGTAGGGTTGGTGAAGATATTTTTCTAACCTGTTGGCTGTTGTTTTGTCTTATTGACATTGTTTGTTGCTTTACGGATCCTTCTCAGTTTCAGGAGGTCCCATTTATTAATTATTGTTCTTTGGATCTGTGCTATTGGTCTTATATTTAGGAAGTGGCCATTTGTGCCAATGCATTGAAGGGTATTTCCCACTTTTTTTTTCAAGTTCAGTGTATCACAGTTTATGTTGTGATATTTGATCCACTTGAATTGAGTTTATGGAGGGTGATAGATGTAGATGTATTTGTATTCTTCTACATATTACCATTTAGTTATGGCAACATCATTTGTTGAAGATACTGTCTTTTACCACTATTTTTGGCCTCTTCATCAGAAATCAGGTGTTTATATGTGTGTGGATTAAGATCAAGATATTCGATTCAAATCCATTGATCCACAAGTCTGTTTTTATGCCAGTACCAGGCTTTTTTTTTGTTACTGTAGCTCTATAGTATAGCTTAAAGTCAAGGCTGGTGATGCCTCCTAAAGTTCTTTTATTGAGCAGGATTGTTTTGGCAATCCTAGGATTCCTGCTATTCTATATGAAGCTGAGTATTGTTCTTTAAAGGCCTGTAAAAAATCGTGTTGGGATTTTGATGGCAATTGCATTAGATCTGTAGATTACTTTTGGTAAGACTGCCATTTTTACTATGTTGATCTTACCTTTTCAGGAACATGGGAGATCTTTCCATTTTCTGATATCCTCTTCAATTTCCTTTTTGAGTGACTTGAAGTTTTTTTCAAACGGGTTTTTTATTTCTTTGGTTAGAGTAACCCCAAGATATTTAATTCTATTTGTATCTATTATTAAAAGTGATGTTTCTCTTATTTTTTCAGTCCTTTTATTCCAAGTGTATAGATGTGTAGCACATATTTGGATTGTATGAAAAGACTCAGAGCCAAATATGAGGAAAGGCTAAAATATCAGAGAGAGGAAATACCACAATCCATTCTCACCCAACTGTCTTGCAACTTCCTCAGCCTTGCTCCTGGTAGCTTTTCTAAATTGCTTCTGCTGGTTTCTTCTGCTGGATTCCTAAGAGGCTTTAAATATCCTTCTTGTCACCTATATCTCATCTAGGTTAGTATTAAATGTGTGAGCTACTTTAGTAGCTAGACTTGAACTCAGAGAAACAGAGGAATTTCTGTCTCTGGAGTTATGGGATTAAGGGTGTAGGTCACCACTTCCAAGATTTCCCTGTGCTGGGATTAAAGTAGTGTGGTGCCATTGAATCCCACCTGTTTGTCCTTGTATTCGAAGATCAAGAAATTTCTGAACTGTCTGCTGAGGTTTTGACTGTGAGTTGTCTCTGATATTTCAAGTTTTATTAAATATGTAACAAATCACCACATAGATGGTGGGCTATTGATTTCTTTTTCTTTTTTTAGTTAATCTTGTACTCTGCTGCATTGCTGAAGGTATTTATCAGCTACAGGATTTCACTGGTAGAATTGTGGGTAAATTGTGTATATAACCATATCATCTGTAAATAGATAGTTTGACTTCTTACTTCCAATTTGTATCCTCTTAATCTCCTTTGGTTCTCTTATTGCTTTAGTTAAAACTTCAAGAACTATATTGAATAGATAAGGGGAGACATGATAGTCATGGCTTATTCCTGATTTTAGTAGGCTAGATTTAAAGTTTGCACTATTTAGTTTGATGTTGGCTGTTGGCTACATGTACATTGCCTTTATTATGTTTAGGTATTTTCTTTGTATTCCTGATTTCTTTAGGACTTTTATCATGAGGGAGTTTTGGATTTCATCAAAGGCTTTTTTTAGTGTCTAAGAAGATGATCATGTGGTTTTGTTCTTTCAGGCTTTTTATATGATGGATGATATTCACAGTATTTTATATGTCAAACCATCTCTACATCTCTGGGATGAAGCCTACTTGATCATGGTGGATGATTTTTTTTTTGATATATTGTTAAATTTGCTTTGTCAAAATTTTATTGAGTATTTTTGCATCAATATTCATGAGACAAATTGGTCTGTAATTTCCTTTCTTTGTTGTATTTTTGAGTGGCTTGGATATCATAGTGATTGTAGCCTCATAAAAAGATTTTGGCCATGTTCCTTTAGTTTCTATTGTATGGAACAGTTTGAGGAGCATTGATATTAGTTCTTCTTTGCATGTCTGGTAGAATTCTGCACTGAAACTATCTGGCCCTGAGCTTATTTTTACTTGGAATACTTTTAACAACAGCCTCAATTATCTTTGGGATTGTGGGTCTGTTTATATCATTTATCTGGTCTTGATTTAATTTTGGTAAATATTACCTGTCAAGAAAGCTGTCCATTTTCTTTTTTTAGATTTTCACTTTAGTAGTTTAGGGTAAAGCTGGGTGGAAGTGGGATTCCAAGGCCTCTGTCCTGAGGCTGGGCTACAGAGACTATTGTTTCTGCTTGGCCTGGGAGTAAGAGGTGCACTCACCTTTTAGTCAGCTGTGAGCCAGTGGTCTGTGGGCCACCAATTGTTGCAGTGGTCACTGGAATCCCTGAGACTCAGCCTGGCTCATATAGAGAGGCACTGATGAGGTAAATCAGAGATGAAAACAAGAACGAGCAGGAAGTCAGAACATACATCAGCTCTATATCAAAATATAAAATGTAGGGAATGGTGAGGGGGTCCACTCTTCTGGAACAGATCTTCTTTCCAGTTGGTGGAGAAACAGATAGCAACATCAACTTTATTACACTGCTTCAAAACCTTTAAAAAATTACACATGTGCATTTTGGTCCTGAATAATGAGTCTAGAGGAAGTGACATAGGCCCTGAAGTGGAAGTGCTGTCAGGCTTCAGAAACCATGTACCTATGCCAGACCTGCACAGGAAGTACCTTCAGGACTGCATAGAAAGTACCTTCAAGCCTGCACAGGAAGGCTTTTTTTGATAGGTAATACTGTTTTAACTGGGATATCAATGGCTATATAAATGGGAACAAAACTCAAACTGGTAACATTCTCTATAAAACTATTGGGTTTTTTGTTTGTTTGTTTGTTTTTTATTTTGGCATTTTTACCTAAATGATGGCTACAAAATCAGAATCTACCTACTGGATTTTTAGGAAGTACAAATTATAAACTTTCACTCTCAAAGAAACCACCTACAATGTTTTGGTTTTTGACCATGTTGTAATGTAAAAAATTAGATCTGCATTCTGATGGAAAACATGAGAATCAGCTTTTTCTGTTACCCAGGCAGAACTGCATGCAGTACTGTTCTTCACTGTTATTAATCTGTCCTATATAGCAACATAAAGAAAAATTTGTACAATGTGTCAAGTCCCTGATATCTGCAAATGGTCACGTTTCTTTTTTTTTAATTTATAAAATAAAGTCTTTTTATCCATGTATCCCCTTGCTCCCCCGTTTTCCTCCCAGTCTCTCCTAGTCAGCCTTCAGCCTCCCTCCTCCCCATCCTGTCATATCCTCTCCAGAAAGGGCAAGAAGTTCCAAGGGGAATCAGTTCACCATCCACTGCAGGCAAGTCCAATTTTCTCATCCAAACATCAAGACTGGGTTAGGTGTTCCTCTGGAAGGAGTGGGCTTGAAGTTGCCAGCCCATGCACAGAAACTCTGTCTAATCGCTTCCGTGGAGGCTCCACATACTGCCCATGTCAGTGGACAGTTGCCTATCCTTGGAAGGCCTAGTTGTTTTTCCTGATGGTTCCCAGGTGGCTGTTCTTTTTTTTTTTTTTTTTAAAAAAAGCTTTATTTATTTATTTGCCTTGGTGTTTGCCTGGAACTGGAACTACAGACAGCTGTCAGCTGCCATGTGGGTGCTGGGAATTGAACCCAGGTCCTCTGGAAGAGCAGACGGTGCTCTTAACCACTGAGCCATCTCTCCAGCCCCCCAGGTGGCTGTTCTTAATTCAATGATCTCCCCAGAGCTTCAGCCAGCCATCACTGTGAGAGGTTTTCTCATAATCCCTATCCCCTTGCTCATATAGACTCCCCTCCCCTGCTCTCAGCTGGACCAGGAACTCAGCCTAGTGCTCAGCCATGTATCTCTGCTTTTCCCTTTATTCATTGTTGGATGTAAGTTCTGTGATGGCACTTGGGGTGGCTATTTATTCGATTATAGAGGATGTCCTGTCTAAGCAATTCACTATAGTATGAACCCACTTGGGTGGCAGCAAACTTGACTTCAAGATGGTACATCTATAAAAGTAGCTATGATGTTACCTGCATCATAGACTAAGGAGAAATTTGAAGAGACTTCTGTTAGTAGTTCATGTCATTGTTGCCCTTGAAACCCATGCTCTGGATAACTTCTACTCCTTGACAATCCTGGCCTGTAGCCTGTGTTTGAGATTTCTATTGTTGTGATTTTAATCCTCTTTTGGTATCTTTGCTATCTAGGTCCAGGCTTCCTTCTGAAAATCATGTCTTTTAGTGTGAATGATCACTAGCATCTCCTAAACATGTCCTGGGTCTTTTGCCCTTTATATTACATAGATTATCCCCTGTGATATGTGAACAACAACATCCCTTATAACAGCAGAGAACTTTTTCTGTTGGTGTGGGATAGAAGCCAGCCAAGTGCTTTACGTACATATGTGACACCAACTATATTTCATGCCTATAGAATGACATAATTATCTTTATTTTCACAGACCTGAAAGTGAAAGTGTACCTGGCTTTATAAAAGCTGTGATTGAGGAGTATTTAAGGACAAGAGTACCCACCCCTGCATTTATTGCTATACACCATGAGGTTGCAGCATGGCCCTGAGGTTTCTTTTGAAGACTGTAGCAGACCACACACTACTGGTCTGTAGCTTTTATTACCCAGGGTATGAAATGGGAATGGGTAGAAACCTCCATCAAATAATCTTAGTTGTTTATTTGCAAATGTTTTTGCAAAATGCACATTAACCAATTTCTACAACAATATGGCAGTAACAAAAAAACTAGAAGGCAAGGCAAAATAGAAGTTTTCAGGCCCTAGACAGTAAAATGTGACAGGCTATAGTCCCCCAACAGAGGGACAAATGAAGTAATTTTTTAGGGTTGCCTCTCCTTTCCAATTATAGGCAGTTTGTTGTCCAGATTTAGAAAAGAAATCCCAGGGTATGGAAGGCTTACTGAGCTGAAGAGGTAGAAAATGAATCTGGAAGCTGAGTATAGAGAACATGAGTAGGTACTATAGACAGCTAGACACTTGAAAAGGCAGCATCTGAAGCCTCTGGCCAAATGCTCACCTGAACATACACTACAGAAAACTATCCAGGAGCAGGCAAAACTCAAATAACAAAATGCTAGTGTTAAAAACTCAGAAACCACACCAAATAGGCAACAGTATGAAAGACGCCACACCAACCATACCACAAATCTGGCCTTAGTGGCTTTCCTTAGTCACAGAGAGAGATTCTATACACCCTTCTTCTATCCTTGATTCTAAAGCCAGAATCAAGCTGTCAAGTTTTGATACTTGCTGGGGCTAGAACTTGGGCCCCTTGTTTACTTATATCTTCACCAGTTTTCTGGTTTTGGTGATTTTTTTTCATTACCTAGGCTTGGCTCTCCTGGAACTTGCTTCATAGAAAACACTGGCTTCAAACACAGAAATCTACCTGCCTCTGCTTTTGAGTAGTAGAATTAAAATTATTCACCACACACCTAGAACTAAGCTATTCTTTTATTCCTTTTTACAGGTTGGATGCTTAGCTGAATAAAGTCTTGCCCTGAGGTCATCATACCCTTTATTCTATTTCTTAATTTGCTTATATTCTTGAATACATGATTAGATCAATTCTACTTCTTGATGCCCCCTATTTTTCTTAATCTGTTTATCTATCTATCTATCTATCTATCTATCTATCTATCTATCTATCTATCTATCCTTGCCCAGGTTGTTCCTTTTCATTATGAATCTTCATAAGATTCAACAATAGTAACCACAGGGCAAAATCTATATTAAGCTATTTTCTGAATTCCTTTGTCAATAAAATTAATTCAAAACTTTTTACTGTAGCCTCAGGCAGACCTTTGAGACAAAGGCAAAACACAATCACATTCTTTATCAAAATACTACAAAAGCAATTTCTAGGCAACATGCTAAAATCCTTCTCCTCTGAAACCTCTTGAGTCAGGACCCCACTTTTCAAATAACCCTCAGAAACACTGTCTTCCATGTTCTTATCAGGATGACCTATTAAGCATTACTTAAAGTAATTTGTTTTTCCAGTCCAAACTCCCAAAGTATATCATACACTTCCAAACAAAAGCATGAACAGGCCTACCCCAGCAATACCCAACTTCCAGGTACCAGCTTCAATGTTTGCATAGTAGTTTGAAAAAGAATGGCTTTCAAAGACAGTTGCATTATTAGAAGATATGGCTGTTTTGCAATAGGTGTAGTCTTATTGGAGAAAGTGTATCACTGTGAAAGCAGGCTTTGAGGTCTTATATTCAGTTAGTTGGAATTGGCTTATAATTTTAGAAGTTTAGTCCATTATCATCAAGGTTAGGAACATGGCTGCATACAGGCAGACATGGTTCTGGTAAAGGAGCTGAGATTTCTACATTTTGATCTGCAGGCAGCAAAAGGTTGTGTGCCATACAGGCACAGCTTGAACACATGAGACCGCCCAGTCCACCTCCAAAATGACACACTTCCTAACAGTGCCACTTCCTGTGGACCAAGAATTCAAACATGAATCTATAAAAATCATATCTATTCAAACCACCACACATACATTTTCAGATGAGAATTCTTTATTTATTCCTCTAGAAATGCCATTAACACCTATTTTTGTCAGAATTCTTTTTAAATGAAGGGACCAAAAGTTTTTGAACAAATTTCTTGCTTTCTTCTGAGCTCTGCTAGTGCTCTGTAATAATTTTGTTGCTACTATGAGTTCTTGGAAACTAAGCTGTGCTTTTTTTTTTTTAAAGATCGTACTCCTTTATTTATTTATTTATTTATTTGCCTTGGTGTTTGCCTGGAACTGGAACTACAGACAGTTGTTAGCTGCCATGTGGGTGCTGGGAATCGAACCCGGGTCCTCTGGAAGAGCAGACAGTGCTCTTAACCGCTGAGCCATCTCTCCAGCCCCAAGCTGTGCTTTTTAAAAAAGAATTTATCCTTAATATTCTTCCCTTTTTATTTATCACTCCCCATTCTTACATTTTTTTATGTTTTTATTTTCCCCCAAACAAGAAAGTCTGTCTTTTGGCTAGTGGACTTGTCAGAGCCATGTACCCATCTTACATGTTGTTGCTGCTATTTTTAAATATTGTGAAACATTATTAAAATAAAATATAATAGATCAGGAAAATCTAAAACAAAAAATCTATTGTGATAGAATATTTTTTGCATTTTGGTTCATAGACTCAGTATAAATCTATTCATTGGACCCCCTTTTGCTTGGAGTCACTGACCTCTGCTATAGTTCTTTACCTTCTAACTGAACAAAATATTCTCATCTGCCATGAAACTGACCTTGAGACAGATGACAGTACTGTTTAGTTCTTTGAAACTTGGAATGAAATAATGTGATTCTAAGTAGGCCCTCAGTGACTGGCCAAAGAAGAGTTTCATTTTATTTAGTCAAAGTTGGTGAATCAAATGTATTTAGGCTACCTACAGGAGCATAAAAAAGGGCTACCTTAGTAATATAAATAACTCAAAGACTGGCGTAACATCAAAAATTTTACCCCAGAAAACATAACTAAAAAAAGCTTTATCTCTAGAGCTCCCTGCCCTCTTTGAAATACTATACTATACTATACTATACTATACTATACTATACTATACTATACTATACTACACTATGCTATACTATACTATACTACTATAAATTCCAAAGGAATTCCAAAGATATAATTAAGACTGATGAGCTTAAAACAATGGAATACCTGGGAATATCCAAATGGACCAAATTAATTACATTTGCTTTCAAAATTAGAGTATTTTCTTCAGTTAAAAGGTAAAGAACTATAGCAGAGGTCAGTGTCTCTTTATAAAAGTTTAAGAATAGATGATACCTTAAAAACTAATCTTATGAGACTCACAGAAGAGGATTCAGGCAGACAGTACAGCTATCATAATCTATGGTAACTTAATGAGCTCTGGGAACTTGCTACACAGTATCTCAGTAGGTGTTCAATTGCTGTAGAGACAGCATGATCAAGGCAACGCTTATAAAAAATATTCAGTTGAGGCTTGCTTTCAGTTTCAGAGATCTGGTTTATTATCATCATGGTTAGGAGCATGGCAGCATGCAAGCTGACATGGTGATAAAGTAGTTGCAAGTTCTACATTCAGAGTCACAGGAAGGAGAAAAGAAGAGATTCTGGGCTTGGAATGGGATTTTGAAACTCCTAAGCCCACCTTCAGTGACACAATTCCTCCTACAAGGCCGTACCTAATCTAATAGGGCTATATTTCTTAATTTCTCTCAAGTAGCTCTACTCCCTGATGACCAAACATGATTTTATCTTTTATTTTGTCATGTTTGGTTCCTACCTCTTAAGTCCTAGTTTTTTCTGAAGACAGAAAGGGAGACAAGGACAGAGGGCTTTGAACTCCACCCCTATCCAGAGCAGAGTCAAAGAAGGCCCTAGGCCCTGCCCTGCTGGGCTCCATCTCCAGGGCAAACTGTGTCATCAGACAAGGACTGAGGGCATTGGAATCGTAGTCCCCTGTCCAGGGCAGAGTCAAAGATCAAACAGACCCCTTGCTCAGAGCAGACAGGAGATGCACAAGCCCTCTAGCCACAACTGACTAGGAGCTGACTAATTGTGAACCACTGAAGCCATGGGCAGATTCCAGTACAAGAATACATATAGCAATATAAAGAACAGCAAGGCAACATCAGAAGAAACTGAGGGTTCTACAACTACAAGACCTGAACAGAGCAATGAAGAGAAATCAGAAGGAAACAACTGCAAAAATACCTTTATGAAGATTATTGAAGCATTCAAAGAGGATATAAAAAATTCCCTTCAAGAAATAGAAGAAAACACAAACAAAAAATTGGAAGAGATGAACAAATCCTAGGGAAAAAAAAACTAAGAAAAGAAAAACCAAAAATGAAAGAAACATTCCAGGAACTAAAAGCTGAAATAGAAGCAATAAAAAAGGCACAAAATGAGGCAAAAATAGAAATAGAAAACCTGAAGAAAAGAGCTGAAACTGCAGATACAAGCATAACCAACAGAATCCAAGAGATTGAAGAGAGAATCTCTGGAATGGAAGACTCAATAGCGGAAATAGATACATCAATCAAAGAAAACACTAAAACCAAAAAGCCATGACACAAAATGTTCAGGAAATTTGGGATGCCATGAAAAGACCTAACCGGAGAATAATAGGAAGAGAAGAAGGATAAGAATTCCAGCTCAGGGGGCTGGAGAGATGGCTCAGTAGTTAAGAGCACCGTCTGCTCTTCCAGAGGACCTGGGTTCGATTCCCAGCACCCACATGGCAGCTAACAACTGTCTGTAGTTCCAGTTCCAGGTAAAAACCAAGGCAAATAAATAAATAAATAAAGTTTAAAAAAAAAGAATTCCAGCTCAAAAAAACAAATAATAAAAACTCAATAAAATCATAGAAGAAAACTTTCCCAACTTAAAGAAGGAAATGCCTATAATGATACAAGAAACTTACAGAACACCAAAGAGATATGACTCCAAAAAAGTCCACTTGCCACATAATAATCAAGCCACAAAACATACAGAACAAAGAAATAAATTAAGAGCTGCAAAGAAAAGGGCCAACTTACTTATAAAGGCAGACCCATCAGAATAACACCTGACTATTCAATGGAAACAATAAAAGCAAGAAGGGCTTGGTCAGAAATTATATAGTACTAAAAGAGCATGGCTGCCAACCTAGACTAGTATACCCAGCAAAATTATTAATCACCATAGATGGAGCAAACAATATATTTCATGACAAAGTCAGATTTAAACAGTACCTATCAACAAATCCTGCCCTTCAGAAAGAATTAGAGGGAAAACTCCAACTTAAGGATCTCAGATACACCCATGAAACAACAAACAATCAATAACCACACTGAAGAAAAGCCCAGAGAAAGGAAATACATATAACACACCACCAAAAAAAAACCCCAGGAAATATCAGTCAGTGATCACTAATATCCCTTATATCAATGGATTCAACACACCTATAAAAAGGCACACACTAATATGATGGATATAAAAACAGAAGCCATCCTTCTGCTGCATACAAGAAACATATCTCAACCTTAAAGACAGACACAACCTCAGAGTAAAGGGTTGGGAAAAGATTTTCCAAACAAATGGTCCTAAGAAATAAGCTGGGGTTGCCATCCTCAGCAGTAAGAAAAAATGATATCCTAAAATTTGCAGGCAAATGATGGATTTGGATAATATCCTCCTGAGCAAAGTCTCACAAACTCAGAAAGATAAACAGGGGAAATACCAACTCATTGGTGGTCTTTAAAGAAAAAAAGCTAAGCATGTCCGAGCTGCAAACCACAACCACTGAACAGTTTGGGTTCTGAAACACCTTGGACTAGCACCTTGGAGTCCATTCCTTCCAGAGAAACACTCAGTCTTGATCTGTGTGTGAGGAAATCAGATCACCCCAAGTTGGTAGCTGAATTTGTCAGTGTTATCCAAGTGGCCCTGGATTTAGAGTCATCAAAGATAGAGAAAAGAAGTTTTTAAACCTCTCAGTGGTTTCAAAGAGCTTCTGGTGCTAGGCCTAACCACAGGGAAATCCCTGAGTGGAGGCTTTCTGAAAGACCATTTTGTGAAGCTTAAAAATCAAGCCTGGATTACACTGGAGACCCCAAGATACTGGACATGACAGAGCCAAGGAGAATGTTAATTTTATTGAGAATTAAATGAATAAGACCACTACTACAACTTTTAATTAATTACTTACTTAATTTTATATCCTGGCCACAGTTTTCCTCCCTTCTCTGTTCCAAGTTTCTCCACACATCCTTCTCTGTCTCTATTCATTAATCCACTCCTCTTTTATTTCTGTTCAGAAAAAGGTAGGGCTTCTTTGGATATCAAAGCTATATTAAATACTTCCCAGGACAATTGAGACTGGCCAGGTCTACACTTGTTATTCACAGAGTATGGCGTCTTATTAAATTTGTCAGGGGCTTATGAAGGCAAAAACCTACTTCTTGCCTTTGTCCAATCAGGATAAGCATGCATCCTGATGTCTTTCTTACCTACATACTTTTCATCTATGTATAATGAAGCACATTCTGTGCAGTTGAGGCAACCAAGCTTGATTGCATAAGAAAAAAATTCTGTAGCTTGTTATGTTATATGACAACAATTACCTGTCCTTGTATAAGGAAGGTTTCAGGTTAGAGGCATTTCTGTTTTATAGATTTCATAATCACAGTAATTTAAACTCGAACCTAATGTTAGCACTTCCAAGAACTGCACACAGAGAGAGGAACCAGCTTAAGAGAAAAAAAGTATGTTGCAGACAGCAAAGCTGAAGGGCAGAGTCATTTGATCATAGACATGGAGGTACAGTATGTAAAGTTTGCCCTGCTGGGTCTCCATTTTGCTTTGTTACAGTATTCCCTTCGGCGGTTCTATTCATCCCTTTTTATATGCAAATATATTTCTTTCAGCCATATATCATGACCATTTAATAAACAAAGAAAAATAGGCAAAAAATTTTTATCTACCAAATATTGTTAGCTAAATACCTTTTTCAGTTTGTAGTAGTTAGACAAATACTTAGATTTGTTTCTTTTGTGCTCATGTACATTTTTATAAATTCAGTGAATATACATTAAACATTTTACTTAAAAAGAAAACACAAAATCTAATAGCTAAAATTGTATTCCACTTCTAGGTGGGGCTTGGATTTTTATATGGGGTAATTAATTTTAGGAATATACTCATCAGCAACTTATAAAGTAAAGCATAGATGAATAGTATAATGTTATTCAGATTTAAGTTGTTTCAGTTGTTTGAATGAAAATGGTGCCCATAGGATCGTGTATTTGAGTATTTGGTTCCCAATTAGTAGAACTGTTTGGAAAGGATTAGGAATTATAATTGTGTCAATGAGGACAGAGTTTTCCCAGGTATCTCACTTTTCTCCTGCTTGTGGTCAGATATAAACTCTTCACTACTGCTGTAGCACCATGCCTGCCTGCCTGCCTACCTGTTGCCTTGCTCTCCACCATGATGACCATAGATAGTCACCATCTGGAACTCTGAAAGAAATTCTTTTCTATAAGTTTTCTTGGCCAAAGTGTCTCTTCATACTGATAGAAAAGCCACCAAGACAGTTGATTCCTTTTGGGCAGAAACTTTGTGATTTTATCTATGTGCTAATATATTATATTCTCCTAATGACATGACTTTTAAATTATTTACTTTTATATATAGAGATTACATCTCTTCTTTCTTTTTTGTCTCATATATATATATGTGTGTGTATGTGCATGCTTTTTATAATATACATATAGTATAAAGCATGCACATATATACATATATATTCATAAACACAACCTACTCAGTCTCTAATTAACCACATGTGTTTTCAGGGCTGAGCAATTTTTGTTGGATAAGCAAATTGGTATGCTTTTCCTGGGAGGGGACTATTTCTTTTACTATCAACATTTCTCAGTTGACTATAGTTCTGTGTGTCAAGTTGAGGGTTTGTGGGTCTCCTCTATTTTTGGATGCCTATTAGAGCCCTCCTTGTTCACACTATATTTAGGTAGTCATGGTAGTGAGACTTAAATGGTGTAGCTTTCCCTGGTCCTTCATCTGTTAGGGTTTTTCTGCAACCTCTCTTAAAATGTTTCTTGAACCTGAGATATAGAAGTGTTTTGGATCCACTGGGGCTGGGCTCCACAATTCTGCATTTTAGTTGTATGCATGACTTCATTAACACTAAGTAGTTTAGGTTTTTAGTACCAGACATATTGTTCCTCTTACTAACTAGGTTTTAGTCTAAATAAAGTCCATTGTCTGCTTCCAGATATGTGTGCCACTAATGCACTCTTAGGGATATCATTTCATATTGATCATTAACGTGTTTCATATGTGTATGTTTTGGTCAGGATTATTATTGCCAAGGTGAAACACCACAATCAAAAGGAACTTGGAAAGGTAAGGGTTCATTTGGCTTACACCTTTCACATTACAGTTCATTCTAGGAAGTCAATGCAGGAAAAAAATCTAGAGGCAGATGCAAATGTTATGGAAGATTTTGGATTACTGGCTTGCTTCTCATGGCTTGCTTATCCTGCTTCTTACAGAACCTAGGACTACCTACCCCAGGGTGGTACCACCTACAATGAGCTGTGTTCTTCTTCATCAATCACTAACTAAGAAAATTTCCTCAGTCCTGTCTCCAGCCAGATATTATGAAGAAATTTTCTTAATTGAGGTTTACTCCTCTCAGATGTCATGTTATGTCAAGGTGACACAAAACTATATCACACACCATTATAGTTGGGTAGGATGCTTGGTTTATTTGTCCTTTGGAAGTTTGTTTTCTGGTTATAAAAGCTAATCCACAGGGATAATCTCCTCTTTGGGAATAGCAAAATAAATTCTGTTGCGTTGTATATTGTAAGTACATGATTTGATTCTTGATTTTACAGGGAGATTACTGTTATAGATTGTGTTAACTTTCAGAAAATAATTCAAATTTAAAAGACTGAGACAAAAGACCATGAAGATGTGCAAAGTTAGATTAAATGTACCTGTTTAAATTATGATATGGCCATGGGCCCATGAAGGATCAGTAATAAAATGTGGTGGTTTGAATCAGAATAACCATCATAGGTTCATATGTTTAAATACTTGGTCCTTAGTGCATATTCCAATGGGGTTAATCCAAGGCCTTTACTACTCTGTGACTTGTTATTTGTTCATAGTGTCAGTGACTAGATTAGACCAGAGGACACTATTCCCCATATTGACACACCAACATGAATATCCTAGAACAACTGACCCTAAACAGAATAAGCAAGCCAAGTGTTGAGAAAACAGCTTTCCAGGGCAACTGGATCTCTTACACATTGTTTCTAGAAATTAAAATTACATAATCCACTTCAAAATGGTTTGGCTCTTCCTTGTTTAAGCTAAACATGATAAAAAAGGAAAGCTCTACTTTTAGAAATTTTACACTATAGAAATAAAAACACACTTCCACACAAAGATTACTTCTCAAATAATTATACTTCTATGCACAATAATTGCAAACTGGCTCCAGCTGAGCTGTAGTCCCCAACTGATGAGTTGATAAAGAGTTGGGACATGCCCATGTGATGGGACATTGTTCAGCAATCAATGGGAAAGAGATTCTAACAGCTGCTATAGCACAGATAAGTTTTAAATATATTGCTTAATGAGACAAGCCAGACAAGCTGTTTTCCATGCTGTTAGATTATGTTTGTACAAAACTTTAGGAAAAACAAATTACTGTAAATGAGGGCTGCTTTGAGGTATCTCGGATTCAGAGCTGAGGAGAGAATTGACTAGGAATATTTTGAAAGTGGTATTTAAGCTCCTGAGAGCATTGCATGTTACTGCTACTTATAATGGACACAAATTTATACTTTGATCACAATAAATTTATACTTAAATTATAAGTTAATATTGTACATAAATTATACCTTTATTGAGGCATAACTGACTTAACAAAAGAAAGTTCAATATCCCTTTCTTCTTTTGCTCTTTTCATGAACTTCTGGTATTTTTGCTTTTGTTTACCATTGCTACAGCTTCTTATATAGGTTTACATGTATGTCTTAAAAATCAGTTACCATTATCCTGACCCATAAACCTGACAAAACATTCCCACTCTACCAGGAGATTTACTGGTATGAGGAACCCCAGAAATCCCAAACAGTATCTCCTTTTCTGGGCTCTATATCCTAGATCACAAATCTGCTCTAACAGAGGAAATGCTGGTACTAGGGGCCCCAGGAATTCCAGGTACCTGGACCCTCAGAGGCCACACTTGTACCCCAAAAAGCAGGGATTACACCAGTTCCTAAAACCCCAGAATCTCAGAGGCAATATGAGTACTCCAAACCCTAGATGTCACTCAGGTTGCCAAAACCCCAGCAGAGACATACAACTGGATCTGAAAACTCAATGGTCATCAGAGTCACAAATTACTCAGGCCAGAAGACCAGAGAGAAAACATAAAGCAAGGTTTAAAAAATCCAAAAGAATATTTGTCCAACAAAGATAAACTCAGAAATCAGAACCTACAGGTATAATAATGCCAAACCCAGATGACCAAAGACCTGTGTAAAAACACAACCAACCATGGGCATTGTAGCATTGAGCCCAGACACCCTACTAAAACAAGCCACAGGTATTCTACCACAGTTGAAGCACAGTGTTCTTAATTTCAATCTTATAAAGACGATAGAGGCCTTTAAAGTGAAAATGAAAAAAATTATTGAAGGAATTCATAAAAACACAGAAGAAACAAAAAAAATTGTTTAAGAAGTGCAAATGCAAAAGAAACAATATAGAAACTTTTAAAGGTAACATACATATTTGTATCAATATAATTGTAAAATGTGCATTGTATGCAACCAAAAATAAGTTTTTGTTATGTGTTTGTGTATCTAGACTCTCTGTGTATTTTACATTTTAATTGGATCTTAAAAATATTACTTTACCTCCTATTTATTATTTCTAAAATCTTTTTATTTACATTTTCTCTTCTAAGCCTATTCATATTTTTTTTCCTGCAAATGAGGTTTTTATTTTTTATTTTTTTTGTATTCTTTTAGTTTTCTTTTTTTCTTCTTTATTTTGTATTTAACAAAAAACAGTTACATAAATTTAAAATGAGGAAAAATTAACAATAACTATAAAGAGGATAAGAATCATAAGCATGGCTTATCAACGGTGGTAATGCAAATAAGATTACTACACATATATCTACTTTGTGTTCAGCTTTCCCTCTGAAGCCTATTCATATTTTCAAACACTCTGCAACCCATTTAGAGGCTCTTTTTATTTTAATTCATTCTTAATGCATATTTGCAACCCTTTCTGTCTGCATGAACAAAACCCCAAACCTGCCATGCAGAGTGTTCTTTTGACTCAGACTGGCAGCTCAAGCCTAAAGACAGAAGTGAAGAAATGCCTTTGTGCCTTGACCCATGTGAGACATATGACTAGGAAGGTGCATTTGGTTCCATTTTTTAATGTTTTTTTTAAAATACTTTGTTAGGTTTTATATCAAAATTTTGCCAAATGTTTGCAACTCATTTGTAGGGGAAGATGTCCAGTATTGCATCTGCTTTCAAATAATCACTCAGAAGCTTATATTAATTATAAATGCTTGGCCCATGTCCCAGGCTTGTTACTAGTTATCTCTTACATTTAAACTAACTTATATTTCTTATCTATTCTTTGCCACATGGCATGGTACCTTTATTAGCATGACATGTTTATCTTCTGCTCCATCTTTATCCAGTTGGCAACTTCTCTGACTCTACCCTTCTTCATCCCAACATGTTTTGTTTGGTTTTTTCCCCTATACATTTTGCCTGGCTATGGGCCCGGCAACTTTTATTAAACCAACTTGAGTGCTAAATCTTTACAGTATGCAAAAGTATTATTCTACAGCAAAAAATACTTTAAACAAAATTATAGAGCACAAATTTCACAGCTTAAAGAAGAAGATGCCTAAAAAGGTAAAAGAAACTTACAAATAACCAAAAATATTGGACCAGAAAAGAAAGTCTCTCTATCACATAGTAATCAAAATATTAAATTTACAGAAAACAGAATACTAAAAGACCTAAGGGAGAAAAACTCACGTAATATATAAAGGCAGACCTATTAGAATTATGCTCAGCTTTTCAATGAAATCTCCAAAAGCCAGAAAGGCCTTGGCAGACGTCTTGCAAATTCTAAGAAAACACAGATATAAGCTCAAACCAGTGTAACAAGCAAGTTTTTCAATTACTACAGATGGAGAATACAAGATATTCCATGACAAAGTCAAATTTAAACAACATCTAGAGACAAATCAAGCCCTATAGAAGTAGCTAGATGGAAAATTCTAACCAAAGTAGGTTAACTTAAGTACAATCATGAAAATACAAAAAATTTAAAAAAAAAAAAAACCTCACACAAGCAAAATTAAAGGCAAGGAAATACATACACACGTAGCAAATCACCACCAACAAAATCACAGAAATTAAGAATCATTCATCATTAATATTTCTCAGTATCAATAAATTCAATCCACTAAAAATAATATAAAATAGGCTAATAAAATGGATGCAAAAACAGGATCCATCTTTCTTCTGCATACAAGAAATATGGCCCCACATCACATCAAAAATAGGTATTACTTTGGAATAAAGGATTTAAAAAAGTTTTCCAAAGGCATGAACCCTAGAAGCAAACTAGTGAAGGCATTTTAATATCTAACAAAATAGACTTCCAACCAAAATTATTCAAAAGAGATGGGGATAGACACTTCATATTCATCAAAGGAAAAAAATCTACCAAGGTAATGTATCAATTAATCTTGATAATGATCAAGATAATGTATCAAGATAATGTATCATCTTTGCTCCAAAATAAATAAAATCATATTTGAACTAAAAAAGCATTATTAAAGCTTAAGTCACACATCAAATCCCACATATTGATAGTGGATTCTCCATTACCCACTCTTAACAATGGGCAGGTCATCTAGATAGAAATGAAACAGAGGAAATATTGTAAGGAATATATCTTATGGCTAAAATTGATAAAGAGTTATCTACAGAACATTACATATAAACCCTAAAGAATATATTTTGGTTTTAGAACCTCATAGAATCTTCTGCAACATTGACTACATACTTGTAACAAAGCAAGCCTCAATGGATACAAGAAAATTGAAAGAATGTCCTCTGTACTATCAGACCACCCCTGATTAAAGCTGGACTCTGCAACAATAAAAACAAAAAGCTAGACAACTTATAGAAATTGAACAACTCTATATAGAATGACCACAGGATCAAGTGAGAAAAAAAATTAAAAACTTCCTAGAATTTAATAAAAATGAATGCACATATCCAAAATTATGGGATATAAGAAAAGTGGTACTAAAAGAAAAGGCCATACTAATAAACACCTTTATAAAGAAACTAGAGAGATATCATACTAACAACTTAATAGTGCACCTGAAAATTCTAGTACCAAACAGAAAAAAAGCAAACACACAAAAGAAGAGCATAGCAGAAAATATTCAAACTGAGAGCTGAAATCAGTAAAATAGAAACAAAGTAAACAATACAAAGAACCAATGAAACAAAGAGTTTGTTCTTTGAGAAAATAAGCAAAATAAGATCAACCTTCATCCAAACAGACAAGAGAGAGAGAGAATATCCAAAAAGGCAGAGAGAGAATATCCAAGTTGACAAAACAAAAAAGGAACTTGCAATAGAAACAGAAAAAATTTAAAAAGTAATTAAGTCTTACTTTAAAAACCCGTACTCCACATAATTTAAAAATCTATAAGAAATGAACAAATTTTTTGATACATAACACCAAAGGTACATCAAAATCAGATAAACAATGTAAATAGGTCTACAACACCTAAGAATATAGAAAAAGTCATTAGAAGTCTTCTAACTGAAAAAAGCCCAGGGCCATAAAATTTTAACACAGAATTCTACCATATTTTCAAAGAAATGATAATACCAATACTCCTCAAATTATTCCATAAAATAGAAACAAAAAGAACATTTCCAAATTTATTTTATGAGACCAAAGTTACCTTGATACCCAAACCATACAAAGGCTCAGCAAAGATTGAATTACAGACCAATATTGCTCATGAACAGTAATACTAAAATATTAAATAAAATACTTGCCAAGAACATGTCAAAAAACTATCCAACATTGTCAAGTAGGCTTCATCCCAGGGATACAGAAATGGTTCAATACATGACAATCAATCAGTGTGTGTCACTAAATAGACAAACTGAAAAAAAATTCATTACATGTCATAAAAATACCTGTGACAGAATTAAACACCCTTTTTATGATAAAACTGTTGAAGAAAATAGGAATATAAGGATCATACCTAAACATAGTAAATGTAACATATCACAAACTTATGGTCAACACTAAATTAAATGGAAAGAGACTCAAAAAAAATTTTGAAATAAGACCTTCAAAGTAAAGTACTCAAGTTCACACACACACACACACACACACACACACACACACACACACACACACGAACCAAAAGTTCACAATAGCTAAAGCAGTCCTCTACAATAAAAGACTCTTTGAGGGTATCACCATCCCTGATTTTAAGATCTACTACAGAGCTGTTGTAATTTAAAAGACACATGGTTATTTGCCTTAGATTAAAATTAGTGGAGTCAAATACAAGACCCAGATGTAAACCTATCCACTTACTGACACCTGTATTTTTGCCAAAGATTACAAAACTATACAGTGGAAAAAGGAAGTATCTTCAACAAATAGTGGTAGAACTATCGTGTAGAATGTGAAAACACCTTTACCAACTCCATATCTGACATAGAGCAAATTTACAAAATACATAAAAAACTCAAAAAACTAGACATTAAAAAAAACAAGTAATCTAATTGGAAAGTGGAGTACAGATCTAAAAATAGAACTCTCAACAGAATAATCACAAGTGCCTGAGAAATAAGGAAAAGAAATGTTCCAGTTCTTAGCCATTATTGAAATACAAATCAAAAAGACTCTGAGACTCTATTTATACCTGTCAAAGTGACTAAGATATAAAACACAAGTGCCAGCTCATGATGGTGAGAATGTGGAACAACGGGAATACTTTTCCATGCTTGGTGGGAGTGCAAACTTGAACAGCCAGTTTGAAAAGTAATATGCAGTTCTCATTAAATTGAGAATGAATCTACCTCAAGACCCAGCTTCTCTGACTACTGGGCATATAACCAAAGGGTTTTCCATCATACCATAATGTCACTTTTTCAAATATGTTTATAGAAGCTTTATTTGTAATATCCAGAAACTGGAAACAACTTAGATGTCTTACAACCAAAGAATGAATAAGAAAATGTGGTAAATTTAGACAATGACATCATGAAATTTGAAAATAAGTATATGGAAGTTGAAAAAAATCATCCTGAGTGAAGTGACCCATACTCTGAAAGATGAACATAATCTATACTCACTCATAAGTGATTATTAGCTGTAAAATAAAGCATAACCATATTACAATTACAGACCCACAAAAGCTAAATAACAAGAACAGTTAAAAGGGCAGATCATTTGATCTCTCTAGAAAGGGTAAATAGGATAAATATTAAGGTTGGAGAGGGTTACAAGTAGGGTAACAATTGGAGTAATCAGGTGGAAAGAGAATGGACAAAAAGATTATTAGGAGAGACAACTGGGATAAGAGGCATCTCTGGGTTGAGTTATTAACCTAGTGAAATGGAAACTCCCAGCAGTATATGAGGCTGACATTAGCTAAGACTCTATGTCAGGAACAGAAGCTGAGTCAGGCATCTCTTATTACCAGGCAAGACTTTCAGTGGAGGAAATGGGACACCAACCCATCCATATGACATTTGACCTCCAATGTATCCTGCCTACAGATGTGCTAGAGTAAAAGTTGGAGCAGAAATTGTGTGAGTGGCCAGTGAATGATTGGTCAATCTTGAGATCTATACCACAAGAGCAAACTCACCCCTGACATTGCCTGGAGAGCCAGGAGCCAGAAATTGGATAGTTCAGAGTCCTATGATAGAATCAAACATTTTTGTCACCAACCCATAAAATTTTGTCACCAATCAATAAAATTATTTTTAATGATATTTTACTATTATGGTCATAGATTGGTTCCTAGTCCAACAGTCATTAAATTGGATTCATTCACCAACTATAGAAAACCCTCAGAGATCTGCAGCCAAATGCTAGGCAGAACTTGGAAAATCTTGTAGAAGAATTATTGAAGCCATAGGGGTCAAGGACATCACAAGAAAAGCCGCTGAATCAACTAACTTGAGCTCATAAGGACTCACAGAGATTTAACCAACAACCAGAGAACCTCTATCACACTGACCTAGACCTTCTGTACATATGTTATAATCCTACCAGTAAAAGCAGGAGCTGACTCTTGTTGGCTTTTAGGTCCTATTCCTCCTAGTAGGTTGCCTTGTCCAGCCTTAAGAAGGAAGGTTGTGCTCAGTTTTACTCTAACTTGATATATCATGTTTGCTTGATATCCATAGTAGATCTACCTATTTCTAAATGGAAATAAAGAAGTAAAGATGGTAAAATAATGGAGAGGTAGGGGAGTGGTCGTGGAAGAGAGCAGAGAGGGAAAATTGGTGTCCTGATATAAGTAATAATTATTAGAGGCTGACACTCCCATGCTTTTTTTTTGAGCACATTTTACACAATGCCTAAAATTTAATTTCTAAAATTTAATTTAATTTCTTTTAGCAGAATTTTACTATACTATACACAATTTTACTATAGATTTTGCTATGATATGCAAGGCCTTGGAATCTGATCTGTATGTACATGATGCAGATAAAAAGTGCCCTGATTTGTCTCTTGAAAAAATCTTTTCTCAGACTGAACATTTTCAACAGGGACTCTACAAACAATCAGCTTTTGTTATTACTACTTGAGAATTCCTCAGAATAAAATGCTGAAGATGGATGTCAAGGCTGTCATTTTCACAGTACTGTCCACCAACAGTCTCCGGGAGACACAGAACTCAGAAACAAAAAAGTTTAGTCTCTGTTTACCTCTACCATAGTGAAAATACATTAGCTATTCAACATTATATGAGCCTTTTTCTTATTTTAACTGTTATGAGAGCAATATTTTCACCACATTACTGGAGAACTGAACAGTTTTGTGTGGTATGTACTTATACAAAAGGGGGTAATTTAAATGGAGACTGGTATCACTCCCAGGATTCTCTCAATTTCTAGGTCCTATATTCTTAGCACTAGTTTTACTGTCATCTGTGTATGTGCCTAGGGATGACCAGAAATTTTTTATTCTTAATAAACACAAATGGAAAAATGAGCATGGAGAAAAGAAGCAAATTTTGTGTGTTTCACAGTCTGAGACTAGAAGAACACTAAATTGACTCTCTGTATTTGAGAGGGACTGGAAGTAATTTAGAGACTGTGGAAGGGAAACTGTGGGATAGAACTGATATAAATACTGTATTTATATCATGTATGCTATCCCAAGAAAACAAAAATCTGAACAGCAACAAAGAAGTTCTTGAAAGCCAGAAGAATTCCAAGATTTAGAATTCTGAGCCTAAATGGTCTAGATGTCAGATGCTCATTGCTGAACTTCAGATATTCTCTGTCCCTGGCAGAGATTGGAATGTACTAGAGACCTATTCTTACTATGAGCTCTATCTCCTTACTCGGGGTTGGAGTCTGTTTTGGAAAGTGAAGAAGCCAAGGTGAGAGACAACAGCTGACGTAGAGAGATGTGGAGCAGGACTCTAAATGTTCATTATTTATTATGTTAGGTTAATTTTCCAGGTTATATATTGTTGTTAGTATTATTTTCGTTGAGACAGAGTCTCTATGTAGCCAAGGATATCCTTTAACTATTGAACTTTCACCACAGTCAATGTTTAGAATATCTTCCCCCTCCACTTCTAAGGATGAAGCCCAGGACTCCATACACTCCAGGGAAATACTCTACTACAAAGCTCCAACTCCTATCCCCCTTCCCAGTTTCTTTAAGAATAAGGTTTGACAAGTATCCTTGTTCTTGAAGTTATTTGTTGTCTAGAAGATCTGTGACAACCCAAATACATTCTTTTCTCACTTCTAAGACCATGAAAAGTCTCTGTAGCATTTCTCTTGGCATCCTTTTCATGTCATCATTATCTGACTGAACTCCTCTTTCCCCATTGGACTGTGTAAGTTGGGCCATAATTTGAAAGAAGCTACAGAAAACAAACAAACAAAAAACCAAAAACCAAACAAACAAACCCCTACCTCTTGGTATCTCCTCCCTCACTTTTTTATTAACCTGAAAGAGAATGTTGTTCAGTTTTCTTACTGAACAGAACCTTTTCCTGGCCTAGCATCTAGCTCATAACTTCTTTTTTATTCTGAGATCATTGCTCTTATCCATATCTTCCTCTGCTGTGGTCTTCAAAAGCTGATGGCTAATAGATAGTTATCTACTTCTTAGAGAGAAAAAAAAACTCTGAAGATCTAGTAGTCACTAGCCTTGGGTACATGACACATACTGATAAGCAAAGACTTGATGGTACCTGTTGGTTTTGCACTTGAGAAGAGACACATACACTACCAGGGCCACACAAGTGTTTTTTCAGGAGAGTTATCAGGCAGGTACAGGAGCAGAGAAACAGAAGAGAGGCAGAGAGGCAGACCACAATATGTCTCTTTTTAAGAGAGATGGTGGGCACAGGTTTACGTAGCCATGCCTAGATGCATACCCTACATACGCCGCACTTACTGCTGGAGCCATGTTGGCTTCACCATGTGGCCGCTACATACCAGAAATTTTTGTTTCACATAGCACCATGTTAGGTTCACGTGGAGTGTCAAGAATCTTTACAGTACCCACGAAGGTCTTAGTGCCTTGGGTAAACAGCAGAGTGACTATGGGATTATGGCTAAGCCTGAGAGCTTTTCTAGAAAGATGATACTTCTTGTAGGTTGAATGGTTATAGAAGATCTCATTCTATTGGTTCAGAGACTCAGAGGTTACTCTAAGTTCAAAACATCAGCCTATCTACTACGTTCCTTATTTCTATGTTCTTTTGATTGAAATTCATTTGTATATTAATTCATTCTTTTGTACATTCAAAATAATTTTTGAACAACTAACCTATCCAGGGTCTGTTCCAGGAATTACAATTAATCAATGAATACTGAAAACACACACATTCTCTCTCTCTCTCTCACACACACACACACACACACACACACACACACACACACACACACACACACGTCTTGGTTTGCTTGCTTTCTGGGAATAGAAAGAAACTGTGTAGAAAAGCAGGCACATATTTATTGAGGTATTGTCCTAAAGATATGAGGACAATTCAAGCATCACCAGGAAAGAAAAATTTCCCAAGTCTCTGTAAAGAGGAAGAGAGAGATCAGGTACAGCACTGCAAGCACAGGTATGAACACACTAGACACATTGTGTCAAATAAACAAGAGGGATGCAGGTGAAGGGATGTTGGGGAGGGGATGGCAATATAGATATCAGAATCACAGTTAACAGCTAACATACACTGGGACAACTCTGGACCTATTCTTATCTAGGGCAGAAAAATAGAAGGATCATTCTAATTTCCTCAAACCAACTTGTCAGGAATAGATGAAGATATTAGAGGCAGGAGGTGTGGGAGATAGTGGTATCTCTATTAAAATGTATGGTGACAAGAAATCAGAGTATTTTGAGTAACTTCAACTTTAAACAGAGAGAAAGAGTTTATGTCTCAGATGAGTGGTTTTTGGTTTTGTGTGCTGAGTCACTTACCAATGCCTGGGAATCTTTTTATTGTACACCTCTTGAAGAGAGGATGCTGTGCATTTGTTGTGAGAAAAGGCCAAGGGCACTGCTAAAATCTTCTACAATACTAATGTCAGCCTTTCACAATGATCAGCCAGCTCAGGTGCCAGAGGTAGATGACTTAGAGGATGTTATCATATCACAGTCATGCATGCAGGTGTGACTTGCGGAGACAGCAGAAATTCAGAGATGGTAAGACAGATAGAAACTTGTCGGAAGTTAAAGGGACAGGTGATGCACAGGGCTGGGCTCCAGGCTGAAGAGCAACTTAGAGGGCCATACTGACAGAACATCAGTATGATCTAATATGATCTAAATATGATCTAATTTCCAGACAAGAATTTATAGAGAAAACTTAAGTTAACAGAGTCATCTATTTGAGTTCATGGTGACATTATGAGCAAACCATGCTATGTATTTTTGTGCTATTCTTGACTTCATACTGAAAGTTGTTATGATCTTTCAAAAAACTCTGATAAAGAGATTCAAGAGGTTCTTTTAAAGGATTGGTGTTTTAGTTAGGGTTTTATTGCCATGGAGACACCATGAACACTGCAACCCTTATAAACTGAAACATTTAAATACGAGTGGCTTATGGTTCAAAGGTTTAGTACATTGTCTCATAGGCTTCTTTGTAAAAAAAAAATATTAAAATTTTCAACACTGGTACTGTAGGGAACTGCGTTGTACCACGCCCCAAAGGTGGTGCTGGTTTCTGCCTTCCACCTCCCTGATGGGATGGTGAGTGCTCCTGGGAGTAGACAACTCCTTATTGGCTGTAGGCGAGGATGGCGGCTTGCTTCCAGCGCTTCGGGACCTATGGGCAATGTCCACATGGTTTACCGGGATTGGAAGACCAGAGGGTATTTAGCCACGAGCAGACTTCCCCCCAGGGTCGTTCATTGTTTGTCTAGGAGTGAGTGAGTTGTCCGTCATATGTCTGAGAGTGAAAGTGAGCGTGAGTGAGTGAGAGACAAGAAGATAATTAAAGGCCCGAATAAACTGCAAAGAGAAGGATCCGGTGTTGCGTGCTCCTTGCGGGACGAGGTGGCATGCAACAGGTACTTTCTTAAAGTTTAAATGTATTCCTTAATCCAAAATTTTCAATTTTATTTCTAAAATTTCTGACTAAAATCTAAGGATCAACTGCAGTTCCTCATCTCTTTTATCTTTCCAGTCAGCATTCAGTTTTTCCTTTCCCTCCATGTTGTCCACTCCCTGACCTCCCTATACAACATACACTGATAGCTGATGATGGAGATTTTTGCCAATACATTTCTCCTATCTCAATCACTCTTTGTAGCTCTGTCAGGTTCACTCTCAGCCACCCTCTTTCTCATTACTCTGCCACGGTTCCATGCCATCTAAAGAGATGATGCTACACTCTCAGGCTTCATTTTCAGGATATTAATCACTCGTGTATCACATCATTTTACTTCTATAATGCCTGTAGAAAATTAGTGAAGCAATTTTGGTTTATGCTTAAATTTATTATATTTTTCTATCACTAATCTCCTTCCCATGCCATTATCTCTCACAACATTTTTAAAGATGTAATAAAGATAAAAGTATCATCTCCATTGGTACCTTCAGTCAAGAAAATCTTAGTTACCAACAAAAGTTTTCTGTTTATCTACCAAAACACCCACCACTAAGCCACTGTTTAAAAGTTAGATGTTTTTTTGTGATCAATTTTTGGGTATAGGTCTTCTTTCCAACAGGTGTTGGGTTCACTGAGAATAAAAACTGACAGAATTGGCTGTAATATCAACAGCATCTACCACATGGTTTTAATATAAACAGGCCAATTGACAATGAAGAGTTGAGTTGTTCTGCAGGTTAACAATAACAACAAAACTCTTAGATATTCTATAGTACTCTTGCCATGTGCTGCTTATTTGTATTTAAAATTCTTCAAAATTCTATGAAGAAGCAGAGCCGTAAGAGGATGTGTCAGAAATGTGGTTTTGACATCCTACGAAGATTAATTGAGAAACTAGGTACACTAAGCAAAAGCAATCTGTTAGAATCAACATTAATCAAGCCCCAATTATATATGTCTTTTGTTTTTCACTTGTCTGTAAAAGAGTATCATGGAGAACAGAAGCAAAATTTTGCCTTTATGGATTAGCTTAGATTCTCCAAAACATAGCCTTTAATATGTCATTAATGGGAGACAGATTTTTACAAAGCTGCAGTTACAGTGTACTAGAGTGCAGGTAACCACATATTTTCTTCTGAAGCTAGGTGAAAACTTGTTACCAGCAAAGACAAAGAAGAAATTTGTAAAATTGTTCTTTGATAAGATATATCAGAAGCAACTGAACATGTAACAGTATTATCACTCATCTTTGATGAATTTTATTTTGTAACACTATTTTAAAATAATCTGCCCTTGAAATTGAGTGGTTAATATGTTGCAAAACATGAGGAAGCTATAGCCAGTTCAATCTAAAACAAATGAGAATGGATATTGTTGTTAATTCATTCAGCTTTTTGAAATTTATTATAAATATTTAACTTACTGGTTTCAGATATGTTTTGCACAATAAAAGGACATTGAGTACTGTCTAATTGTATACTCTTTAGAAGGTGATTTAATATATTTTAGTATATTCATAATGGATAATTACTTTTAAATTTATGAATAGTTTTCCTCCAAAGGTTCATAAACAAGCATAAGAGAATTTGTATAAATATAATATGACTATCTCACCCAGCATCATCAGATTGGATTCTCTCTTAATGTGTGTTTGGCATCTACACTAAAATAAAGCAAGTATGTTTATCAGTGATGAGAATCAATAATAAAATATTACATCAAATTAAAATGAATTCTATAGCACTTTTTTGTTGTTTTCTAATAGAATAGAAGCAGAATTGCTTAGCCTAAAGAGACGCTGGATCAATGAAACATTGCTAGCTGTTATTGATGATAGAGAGGGAGTGGTGCCACCAGGTCCCTTGGCTTTGACAATGTCTAATGTATCACTTAGTGATGCTTTGGTATTAAAATTGGACCTCAAAGGCATCTTAACTCTTTTAGGGCAGTGAGATTCTATTTAATTCACAATTTTATAGGCTTATAAATCCCTAGTGCCAGGAAACAGTTAAATAGCTCTGGCAGACTTTATTACCAAGGACTAATCACAATGATGCCAGTAGCCAGAGTAAAATGATTGCATAACTTCAGGCAACTTATGTAATTTCCTCCTGGTTCTCATCTTATTCTAGCAAATGAGAATAATAGGAGACTCCCCCAGGAATGCTATTATTTTAAAAATTATTTTATCTAGGGTAATTTTGGAGGTATAATGACAACTTAAAGTACAATAAAGAGGCATGAAACATTTTAATTATTTATCATGATGGATTTTCTATCAACCCTTTTGTTATTGGAATAAAAAAATCAATATAAGTATGTTCTTGATAAGACTGCAAATTGTGTCTGTCAAAGCCAAGATTGTCAGAGGGCTCTGACTTAAACACCAGTTTATTGGTAGTATGGGCAAGAGGAAAAATTAACCTTTTAGAATTGACAAATTTATATTATTAATCAAAAGTAGCTATGTTGTATTTCCCCAAGGGAACTCTGCTTTATGTTTTATATACTTTATGTATAACTTTAGTAGAAGAGACATGATTTAAGATTTAGTATATTTTTTCATAGTCAGAAACGTAAAGAAAATCCCCCCAAATCTGTGTCTACAACCTGCTCACTGTTTTACAGCTAGAAGGATGTCTTATTATAATAGCAACTATAATCTTGAATTCTATAGCTTCTCATCTCATGGGTTTAAGTTACTTACAGGGTTCTTATAAAACTAATATATGTCTTTATTCTATAAAAACTATGAAATAGAGGAGACCTTTAAAATTTTTATAAAATCCATACTAGGACATAATGAATAGAATGATGACAATTATTAAGCCAGGCATGTTGTGTATGCTTTGAATTATAGCCCTGGAGGAGCTGAAGCAGACGCAGTGATGCAAGTTTTGAGTCCAGTAGGATAGTGTATGATAAAGCAAAGGACACTGTCTCAAAATTAACAACAGAACATAAAACAAAGCAAAACAATGGAAGAGGAGAAAGAGAAAAGGAGAGAAGACCAGAGAAGAAGAAAGAGAGAGAGAGAGAGAGAGAGAGAGAGAGAGAGAGAGAGAGAGAGAGAGAGATCACCACCTAATCTGGAATCAAAGCCTTTTCTTCCTCCTGTCTCTTCCATGTTCTGTCTTGGTGAGAAGTGTGTTAGTCTTTGAGGGATTGAAATACATGATTCGACTTTCTTTTGCTTGGCATGTGGGGAACTATAATACCAGTAACCTATGCTAGAGGTTATTTAAGAAACTTTTGGGAAGAGAAGATGCAGATGGAAGGGAAAGAGAAAGGGCCATGCATGGTCTTTGCATTATAAGGGTGAAGTTGAGCTCAAGTTTACATAGCCATGCCTAATCACACACATTTATAAAAGTGGTGCCCACAGATAGCATGCCAAGGGGGGGTTTATGTGACCAAGGCTGACAATGCATATGGATAAAAAAGGTGTGCCCTCTGTATGAGGTTTGCTTTGTTTTCACCATGTTAGAACAGTGCATTTGCCAGATAGCTACCATGGGCCAGAAATTTCTAACATCGCCCCCTTATGCTTGTTATAATAAAGAAAGCATGATTTGTGTAGCAGGCAGAGGTTCCTAGATTGAACAAAAATAGGGTTGAAAATCTGTTGAGCTGCTTCAAGCTGGCTTACAGGCAACCATTGTCTTTTGGGAATGAGAGTTGTATGTATAAGTGATCTTCTCATTCTTGCTGATCTTTCTTGCACGTTTTTTCCACTTTGGGTGAGTTTAAGGCTCAATTTGATGAATTTTACTTTGATTTTTGATGTTCTGTAACTGGTTGTAATGTGGCTTCTGGGTTTTTCGTTTCCAGGAGAAGAGGCTGGAAGGTAACTGAGCACAAAATATATGGGAGAGAGAGTGAAGCTGCAACATACCATGGAGCCTTTTGTCTGTCTGTAACAGGGTGAGCTGGTTTGGTGGCCTTCTCTCCTCAGCCTCTGAGTCTTTCTGTGTTCCTCAGAAGCAGGCTGAAACAGAAAACTCAGAAGGAGAATTTTTAGGTAAGACAAAATAGTGTCTCACCCTTCCAAAATTTGTGTCAAAGGTGCTGGTCTCTTTTGGAGTCTGAGGGTGCAGAAGTGATTATTTTGGGTTGGAGGAGGGGTAAAAGATTTAAGTTAGATATATGAATTCAATGAGGAAAGCCTTAGAGTTTGGCAGCTGTGGGGTTGTAAGTTTATAGGGGTCTGTCAATTTGGGATAAAGAGGGAGAGGGCATTGGTGTGCGAGGGGGGAGGAAGACTTATGTTGACTTGGGGTGGACAGGGGTTAGCACATGGCTTAGGCAAAGAATCATTCATAAGATTCTGTAAAACAGAACAGAGATGGTGGAGGAGAGGTGAATGTAGGTGGTCAGGGAGAGATGATGATTTGGGTTAAATTTTGCAGGGGAGAACTAGCCTTCTGTATAGTAGTTCAAACGGGGAAATAGCCAGAGGTTTCTTTGGGAGAGCTCGGAGTCTGAAAAGAGCTAGAGGCAATAGTCTTATCCAATCTAGGTAAAGTTCCTGTGACATTTTAACAAGAATATATTTTTTTTAAAGAATGGTTGGCTCATTCTACCTTAACTGAAGACTGAGGGAAATAGGAAATATGAAGAGATATCGACAGCTTTAGATAATTTTTGAAAAGTCTGTGAGGTAAACTCTTAACCATTATCAGATTGAAAAGAGGTAGAATCCCAAACCAGGGAATATCTCAAAGAAGGAAGTCAGAAACGGTTTGGGCTCGCTTGTTCGTGGTGGGGTATGCTTCTATCTGCCCAGAAAATGTATCTACAAAGACTAGAAGATATTTGGTCTATCTGACCATGGACATTTGGAAGAAATCCAGCTGCTGATTTGTTCCTGGACAGGACCCTCTGGCCTGGTGGATGGGGAAAGAATTGCTATGGTATCTGGAGTTGGGATCTGACTTTTGGTAAATTGTTCAAGAGATAGTGATAGTTTTAAAGAACTATTAAGTCCTCAGAGGTAGGTTGGAGGTGAGCCTTAACAAACTGAGACAGAGCCTAGCTGTTAGGATGAACCGATGCTGTGGCAGGTAAGACAAAAGCTCTTTGTTATTAGGATGTGGATGTGGAATTGTGGTTGTAACAAATGGATTCTATGAGGTGAATGTGGTGGGATGGTAACAGCTTCCTGAAGGACCATGGTTTTGGCTATCTGATCAGTCGTGTCCTCTGTTATTTCCCTTGGAGACAGTGGAGCTAACACTGTAGACAATAGATAATTTCTATAGATAACAATAGATAATTTCTTTTTTCCATTTTTTCTGTTTATTATGAATAAACAAGTCACATTTTCTACTATACACAGTAAGTATCCTTGTATATATTCAAGGTCCCTTTCCCCTCCCACCACATCAGGTAATTCTCTCTTCTCCACAACTCCCCATCCCCACCCCTCCCCACCCCACCCCACCCCAGCATGGGCAGGAGGTCCCAAGGACCCAATATTGCTCAGTTCAGCCTCCACTCCTTGCAAATCCAGTTTTCTTCCCCCAACATCAAGACTGAATCAAGTGTTCCTCTAGGGGGAGTGGGATCCAAGGTGTCAGTCCAAGGAGTTAAAGATCACAAGCTCTTCAGTGGTTGTGGTTTGCAGCTTGGGCATGCTTTGCTTTTTTCTTTTTTGTTTAGAGTTCACTAATGAGTGAGTATATCCCCTACTTATCTTTCTGGGTTTGTGATACCTCGCTCAGGAGGATATTCTCCCAATCCATTCATTTGCCTGCAAATTTTAGGATATCATTTTTTCTTACTGCTGAGTAGTACTCCATTGTGTAGATGTACCATAGTTTGTTAATCTATTCTTCAGTTGAGGGACATCTAGGTTGTTTCCAGGTTCTTGCTATTACAAATAATGCTGCTATGAACAAAGTTGAGCTAATACCTTTGGAGTGTGAATGTGCCTCTTTAGGGTATATACCCAGAAGTGGTATTGCTGGGTCCTTGGGGAGATTGACTCTCAGTTTTCTGAGAGACCGCCATACTGTGTTCCAAAGTGGCTGAACAAGCTTAAACTCTCACCAACAAAGGAGGAGTGTTCTCCTTGCTCTGCAACCTCTCCAGCATAGGCTGTCCTCTGTGTCTTTTCTCTTAGCCAATCTAACAGGTGGCAGGTGGTATCTCAATGTTGTTCTGATTTGCATTTCTCTGATGGTTAAAGATGATGAGTACTTTTTCAGGTGCCTTTCAGCCATTTGTAATTCTTCTGCTGAGAATTTTCTTTTAAGATCTGAACCCCATTTTTTGATTGAGTTAGTCAAGGTTTTGGGCTCTAGATTCTTGAGTTCTTTATATATCTTAGAGATCAGTCCTCTATCACTTGTAGGGTTGGTGAAAATCTTCTGGTCGGGTTCCGGTTTCGTTTCTGGCTCCGGTTCCGGTTTCGGTACCAGGTGCTTTCTGTCATGCACTCTTAAAGCCTGTCTTTTTAAAATAAAGAAAGAAACAAACAAACAAATAAAGGGGTGATAGGTATGCTTTTTCTCTCAAGGACCATTTGTCTTTTATTTTTCATATTTAAAATTATTTAACTGTGGATTCTCAGTCACACACTGCAGCTGATAAACACTGGAGGCCAAACAACATGGCCTCAACTCAGGTGAAATGGAAAAACCTGGCAGGTGGCACTTGGTATGGACCACACTCAGTTCTGGTGTAGGGGAGAGAGTCTGTTTCTGTTTTTCCACAGAATTCAGATAACTGTTTGGGTGCTTGAGAGTTTAGTCCAAACTGTGGACACTCTCGGACAGCAGTCTCCTGGAATGGTTTCAAAAGGTTTGGTGGATGATGGCAAAGAATCCCCCATTACTGATGCCAGTGGGACTGAATAGCTTTTTATGGCCCTTTCTTCTGTCCATTAATTATTCCATGGAAAAACATGCTATTCTGGCTAATTTTTTCTGAGGTCAATTTTTCTATGTGTGGAATCTTACTGGAATTCCTGTTTTTTGAAATTGAGTGAATGTATTGCCCTAAGCAATGCATCTATTGCTGAGTTTTCTGCCAATGCCACCAAGGCTTTGGTAGCAGGCCTCCGTGAGGTATGCATGCCCATTAATGTTAACTGTAGTACAGGAGCCAATCCTGAGCTCCCCCGGTCCATCAATGCTGACCGGGTAGTACAGTCTTTGAGTGGAGTTTGTCTATACTGTGAGCTAACTGTTCTGAGCAGTTCTTTAGTTGCTTACACCATCTAAAAGTAACTCTTGTGTGTGAAAGGGCATCCTTGGCCCTTAATTGCTGTTAGGTATGTCACCTATTTTATTGGAGCACCAGATTGGAATGAGTCTGATTATCTTGAATTTTCTTTGTCCCTCCTTTCCTTTTTCTGGTGATAAATGATTCTTCTAATGTGTCTGGAGGTCTTTGACTAGGTTATAGGTTCTATTTGACTTTGTAACTAGAAGAATAGGGGTGTTAAAAGGAGAAGTAGGACAGAGTAGTCACTTTCTTAAGAGATCAGAGGTAATAGATTTGAGTCCTTTAGGGCTTTTCAGTGATAGTGAGTACTGTGCTAGGGCAATGTACCAGGTGGGACCCTGTTGTTGGATAGCTATAGGGAAATGATGTCTGGTAAGAGAATGATTTTGAGAATTTCACACTTGGTGTTCAAGCTGGGAGGCTGGAAGATGGTAAGGCAGGCTAGAGCTGATAGGCTGAGCAGATAACAGAAGAAGTAAGGGAGTGTCTGAGGTCAAGTGAATGGGGGGAACAGAGAAAATAACAGCTCTTAGGTACCTAAAAAATATCTTTTTATTGGACGTATGGAATATGTGAGATCAACTAAAAAGGAACTGGTGATAAAAATATTATTGAAGGTTCTGTCTGTGGTGCATGTCTCAACACATTCCTTAGCAGACAAGAATAGACTTTGGCGGCAGAGTCTCAGCGCACTCTGTAGCAGGGGCAGAGAAAGTCTGCCTCTCACCATACCCACAGCTGCTGCTGAAGGAACTTGCACGGCTACCGACCTCGTCTTCCAACTGAGCGAACAGATAACTTCAGGGGTCTCTGAAGGACAGACTCAGACCCTGGTCAGAGAGGTGACAGGAGGCACACAAGCCTGAGTGCAACAACTGACCAGGACCCATCTAATCATGAACCACTGAAGCCATGGGCAAACGTCAGTGCAAAAAATTACATAATAATACAAAGAACAACATGATAACTCCAGAAGAGAGTGGCAATCTTACAAATACAAAACCTCAACTGAGCAATGAAGAGGAAGCAGAAGGAAGCAACACCAAAAATTTCTTTTTGATGATCATTGAAGCTCTCAAAGAAGATATGAAAAATTGCCTTAAAGAAATAGAAGAAAATACAAACAAAAAATTGGAAGAGATGAACAAATCTATGAAAGAAACATGCCAGGAACTAAAAGCTGAAATAAAAGCTGAAAGAGAAGCAATAAAAAAGGCACAAAATGAGGCAAAGATGGAAATAGAAAACCTGAAGAAAAAAGCTGGAACCACAGACGCAAGCATAACAAACAGAGTTCAAGAGATGGAAGATAGAATCTCTGAAGTGGAAGACTCAGTAGCTCAAATAGATATATCAGTCAAAGAAAATAGTAAAACTAAAAAAGTCATAACTCAAAATGTTCAGGAAATCTGGGACACCAATAAAAGACCTAACTTGAGAATAATAGGAATAGAAGAAGGAGAAGAATACCAGCTCAAAGGCACAGATAATGTTTTTAATAAAATCATAGAAGAAAACTTCCCTAACCAGAAGAAGGAAATGCCTATAAAGATACAAGAAGCTTACAGAACACCAAATAGATATGATTCCAAAAAAAAGTCAGCGTGCCACATCATAATCAAGCCACAAAATATACAGAACAAAGAAAAAATTTTAAGAGCTGCAAAAGAAAAGGGCCAAATCACATATAAAGGCAGACCCATCAGAATAACGTCTGACTATTCAATGGAAATGATGAAAGCTAAAAGGGCTTGGTCAGAAGTTATACAGATGCTAAAATAGCATGGCTGCCAAACTAGAATACTATACCCTTCAAAATTATCAATCACCATAGATGGAGTAAACAAGGTATTTCAGGACAAAGTCAGACTGAAAGAATATCTATCTACCAATCCAACACTACAGAGAGTATTAGAGGGAAAACTCCAACCCTTGGATCCCAGATACACCCACGAAATCACAAACAATAATTCCACAGAAGAATACCCTAGAGAAAGGAAATACAAACAAGTTACCACCAAAAATGGCAGAAAATATGAATCAATGGTCACTAATTTCCCTTAATATCAATGATCTCAACTCTCCTATAAAACGTCACACACTAACAAGATGGATACAACAACAGAAGCCATCTTTCTGTTGCCTACAAGAAACACACCTCAACTGCAAAGACAGACATAGGCTTAGAATAAAGGGGTAGGAAAAGATTTTCCAGTCAAACGGTCCTAAGAAACAAGCAGGGGTTGCAATCCTAATATCTAACAAAGTAGACTTTAAGCTAAAAGCAGTTAAAAGGGACCAAGATGGTCGCTACTTATTCATCACAGGAAAAATTGGTCAAGAGGAAATTTCAATCTTGAATATTTATGCCCCTAATATAAGGGGACATTCTTATATAAAAGAAACACTGCTAAGGCTTGAATCCCACATCAATTCTTACACCCTAATAGTGGGAGACTTCAATACGGCACTTTCAACCCTGGATAGATCAACCAGACAAAGTCTCAACAGAGAAATAAGGAGTCTAAAAGAGGTTATGATGCAAATGGATTTAATAGATAAATACAGAAGCTTCCACCCAAAGGCAAAGGAATATACACATTTCTCAGCTCCTCATGGAACTTTCTTCAAAATTGATCACATAATTGGTCATAAAGCAAATATCAACAGATACAAAAAAATGGAAATAATCCCTTGTAACATATTGGACCACCAGGGTCTAAAGTTAGAGTTCAACAACATCAAAACCCAAAGAAAGCCTACCAACTCATGGAAACTAAACATCACTCAGCTGAACCATCTCTGGGTCAAGGAAGAAATTAAGACAGAAATCAAAGTCTTCCTACAATTTAATGAAAATGAATCCACAACGTATCCAAACTTGTGGGACACAATGAAAGCAGTCTTAAGAGGAAAATTCATAGTGCTAGAAGCCTACATGAACAACCTAGAGAAATCCCACACTAGAGATCTAACAGCTCTGCTGAAAGCCTTAGAAAAACTAGAAGCGAACACACCTAGAAGGAGTAGACGCCAGGAAATAATCAAACTTAGAGCTGAAATCAATACAATTGAAACAAAAAAAAAATACAAAGAATCAATGAATCTAAGAATTGGTTCTTTGAGAAAGTTAACAAGATAGATAAGACCTTAGCCAAACTAATCAAAAAACAGAGAGAGAGTGTTCAAATCAACAAAATCATAAACCAAAAGGGGGACATAACAACAGACCCCCAGGAAATACAGAGAATTATCAGATCATATTTTGAAAATCTGTATTCCACAAAAATGGAAAACCTAGAAGAAATGCACAGCTTTCTGGACAGGTACCATCTACCAAAATTAAATGAAGATCAGATTAATTACCTAAACAGGCCTATAACCCTTAAGAAAATTGAAGCTGTCATTAAAAACCTCCCCAAAAATAAAATCCCTCGTCCAGATGGTTTCAGTGCTGAATTCTACCAGACATTCAAAGAAGAATTTCTACCGTTACTCCTCAAACTATTTCACACAGCAGAAACTGAAGGAATATTGTCAAATTCCTTTTATGAGGCCACAATTACCCTAATATCCAAGCCACTCAAAGACACAACAAAGAAGGAGAATTACAGACCAATTTCCCTCATGAATATCGATGCAAAAATTCTAAACAAAATTTTGGTAAACCGTATACAACAATGTATAAAAGATATCATCCACCATGACCAAGTAGGCTTCATCCCAGAAATGCAGGGCTGGTTTAACATACGAAAAACTGTAAATGTTATCCATCATATAAACAAACTAAAGGAACAAAACAACATGATCATATCCTTAGATGCGGAAAAAGCCTTTGACAAAATCCACCACTCCTTTATGATTAAAGCCCTGGAGAGATCAGGAATACAGGGAGAATACCTAAATATAATTAAGGCAATTTACAAGAAGCCGACAGCCAGTATCAAACTTAATGGAGAAAAACTCAAAGCAATCCCACTAAAGTCAGGAACTAGACAAGGATGTCCTCTCTCCCCTTATCTATTCAATATAGTTCTCGAAGTTTTAG
>PVIH01011010.1:0-71646 GCA_004025045.1 Sigmodon hispidus
CCATTGTTGTATGAGGTTTTTGACTTTGGGATAAAGGTTTGAATTGTTTGTGGCTTTTTTTTTTTTTTTTAATGACTTAGACATTTATATTAGTTTTATTTTGTTTGGCCTATGTCTCAGGCACATTGTTAGCTAGTTCTTTTATCTTAATTTAACTTATTTTTATTAATTTATTTGGCCACGTGGTCATGTTTGTGGTTCACCTCTGTCCTTTATATGTTTTTTTTTTTTTTTTTTTTGGTGGGCTGGATGAAGTCTGTCTGATTCCGCATTCCGAACCCTTTCGGAGCTTTAATTTCTCCACCTGCTTTTTCTGTGGTGCTTGACACAGGCCAAAACAATTTTTTTATTTACAGAATGATTTCACAGCATATAGATGAACATTCCCACTACCGAACATTCAGCGCAAAAGTTCTGACTCTCCTAAAATTACATTAAAGTTGCCTTATATCCATAAATACTTGTTTAATCCTTTAGTAAATATTAATTCTTATATATTACAATTAAATATTTTCAGCGATACCCTATATTTCATTTATAAATAGAGTGTTTCAGATTAATATTGTGTTACTAATTATGATTAAATGGAGGAGGCTCTCCAATCTTACTCTTAACTTTCAAACAAGGCTCTCACATGCTGCCAGCAGGAGGGGGCGGGGCACAGGAGGGAAGGGAGGTCTTGACTGTGTGGGATTTTGGGCTGAAGGCAGATGGAAGCTGCAAGCTCTTGAACCACTGAGCCATCCATTGGCTAATCTTGACTTTTTTGTAAAACAATTTAGTTTTTGCTCCGGCTTTGTTTTGTTTTGAGATAGGTCTCTGTAGCCCTGGCCCTTAAGAACTGCTCTGGAGCCAAGGCTGTCCTTGAACTCCTGGTCCTTCTGTCTCAACTTCCCAAGTGCTGGGATTACAGAGACACAACAGCACACCCAGCTTCTGCTTTTGTTTTTAAGAGAATAGATGTGCGTGTGGAACAATATTCCAGTTCAGGAAATCTTATCAGTTTCCACTAGTGTTTTATACTGAAATACTATTTTTATATGTGACTCTAAAGGTTCAAACCGTGTGACGCTGCAAAGATGTGGAAAATGATTTTTCCTTACGGTTGGAGGAAGTGGTGACTTGGTTGTTGTTTTTGCTGGTAGTTCCTGATAATCCCCCTTCCTTCAGCTATTCTAGGCTTGTTTAGTTGTCAGGCGTTGTCCACTAAATTACTAAAAATAATAAATACGGAGGGAGTTCTAGGACTTTTACCAATGAGCTACAGAGTGTAAAGCTCAGGTTAGTTCCTGGGGAGAGAAGCAAAAGGAACCTGGAACCATTCTCATTGAATGAGAGTGCTCCCTGTCCTCCGCACAGCTTGGGTGCTCACATGTGTTTACAGTGGAGAACCGGAGCCTAGGGGCTCAAAAAGCATGCTGGGACTCCCTGTCGTGTTGGAGAGATTAACCATGCAATTGTGGTCTTGTGCCTGTGGCTTTTGATGGTGAGGATATAGTGCATGTGTGTCAGAGAAAAACCTAGCAGACAAATGGGGGTGGGTAGTTTGAATGGGAAAGTTAAAGTGTGAAAAAAAAAAAAAGTACTTAATTCTAACCTGGTGTTTTGAGTCTGGTTGTTTAAAACAGTTAATCACACATGTGATTCCAATACACCTGCATTTAATTTAAAATTTTAAACATTTATTTTGTATCATTAGTGTGAGATCATGCACAGGCCCCTGCTTGCTGTTCTTCACGTGTGCTTGTCAAGACAGCCTGGCAGAGGACTCAGTTCTGTCCTTCTACTGAGCTGGACTTTGCGGCAAGCTCCTGACTCACTGAGCCATCTCGATGGCCCATCTTGCATTTGATTTTTTTCTTTTCTTTTCAGCTATTTTTAGAAGGTAGTTAATTTTATATTCCTACCACAGTTTCTCCTTCTTCCTCTCCTCCCAATGTTACCGTCCCCATCCACTCCTCCTATCCAGAAAAGGGCAGGCCTCCCATGGATATCAATAAAACATGGCATGTCAAGTTGCAGTAAGACTAAGCACCTCGCCTTGTGTTAAGGCTGGGAAGGTGATCCACTGTGAGGGGTAGGAAAGGAAAGACAGAGCCTAGCATGGAAGGCCATGCCTGGGTTTATCTGGATTTCTGCTCTTTACTTCTGCTGACCACAATAACTCTGTAAGGGAGATCCAGGAGGTTTTGGGTTTGTGAAGCTGCTGAAGGATCCTTAGATGCCTCTCATGTCCCTTCTGTGTGTGTCCAAAGGTCGAGTGTGTGAAAACCAGGAAGACTGTTAGGCTTTTGAGCTTTGCATTTTTTTCTTGACTTAACTGACTTCCTTGGGTTTCTATATTCTCAGGTTACTAAAGTCTCGTCTGAAATCCTTCTCTTTGCATAATTTCTATTTGGATTTGGAGTGGAATAGTGTCTGGATTTAACCACTTTAACACCAGAGCCAAAAAGTAGATTGGTTTTATTATAGATTTATTATAGGACAGAGGACTTGGGCATGTCTGAGAGAAGTTTGGTGTTCATGTGAAGCTTTGCAGTCTGAGCACTTGGATCCTGCAGCCTTTGGTAGTGCATATTTTATCTCCCTGTCTTTTGTCTTCTTTTGGGGAGGGGGAACACAACAGAGTCTCACTGCATCTTTCCTGGAACTCACTATGTAGATCAGGCTGGCCTCTGTGCCTGTCTCTGCCTTTGGAGTGCTGCATCAAAGGTGTCCACCACCATGCCCAGCTGGCTTTTACTCATCTCTTAAATCCCCTACTTGCCTCTGCATCATCCAGGACTGTGGCGGTGGCAACACAAGTGGCCAAGGTGGATACATTTGAAGGCAGAGAAAAAGATGATTGTGTCTAAGTATGAAAGAGGAGGAGTCAGTCAAGCCTGTCCTTTTTGTCCTGTGATCCTGGCTTCAGTCTCTCCCTCCTGCATTTATATTTGTTCTTTTGCTGGACAAGGTCTGGGTCAGGTTCACGAGATAGAGGCATTCTTCAGCCCTTAAGGTGTGGTAGAATTTTTTTTGTTTTGTTTTCTGTTTTGAAACAGGGTCTTGGGTAGCCTGGGCTGGCCTATAGACTTACTGTGTAGATGAAGAAGACATGATCCTTCAGTGCTGGGATTATAGGCGTGGGTACAATGCCAGCTGATAAACTGAAGCTTTGCACAGATCTGAGCTCTCTGGGGGAAGTGTCACTATCCACTGGGACAGGGCTAGCGGGTTAGGGCTGGCTGCCACACCCCCACAGCTAGAGAGGGCTGAGCAGGAGCAGATGGTGTGGGCAGTGCCATGTCAGAGTGGAAAGGTCAAGAAGGAGGGCGTTGAAGTAAAAGGAAATGGCTCCATTACTTTCACTCACTTGGTCAGGTGCTAATTCTGGGTGAATAGCTGTTCCGGTGCCAATGTGATTCATTCATGGTGGTTTATATACCCTGTTCCCTGTGCCCTGGGCTCACAGAGATGATCCCCTGTAGACATTCCACATGTTAATAGGAACAGTTGTTGCTAACCTGTACACTAGTGTTTTCCAGTCAATCTTGAAGTTTCAAAACTAATTTTAAAAGAAAACTGAGGCAGGGCAGTCATAAATTTGACGTTAGTTTGGACTGCATAGTGAATTTTGGGCTAGCCTGGTTCATGTAGTTCTCCCAAGTGGATATAATACGATTTTTTTTTTTTAAAAGAAGGATTATTTTTGGGCTAAAGAGATGTTCAGTGGTTAAGAAGGCAGGCATACTGCTTTTCCAGATGACTTGGTTCAATTCCCAGCACCCACATGGTAGCTCACAACCATCTGTAACTTCATTTCCAGGGATCCAACACCCACTTCTGGCCTCCGCAGGTACCAGGCACATAACTAGTGTCTATAGATTTATTTAGGCAAAACTCTCATGCCTATAAAATAAGAATCTTTAAAATAAAACATTTTTAAAAGTCCCAAGGACCTAGGCTGTGTAACTCATTGGTAGTGTGCATTCATAGTGTCTATTAGTCCCTAACTAAAAAACAACAAAAAGATTTATCCATAATTGAGAACTCACAGGTAGCATTTAAAGTTATAGAACTTGGCTGGAGAGATGGTTAAGTGGTTAAGAACTGAGGCTGATCTTCCAGAGAACCTGGGTTCCAGAGGACCATGTGACAGCTCACAGCTGGGTCCCAGCAGATCCTGTACCCTCTTTGGTTACCACAGGCACCGGGCATACTTGTGGCATGCAGCCATACATGCAGGCAATATACAGAAGGAACAAATTAATTAAAAGTAACAAAATAATAAAGTTATGGAACTAGCTTAATTAAAAGGAAAGGACAGCCAAGTGTGGTGGTTGCATGCTTCTAATAATAGTACTGGGAAGGCTGAGGCAGGAGGGCGGGCAGTTCCAAGTGGGGTGTCAGGGTCACTGCAGGGAGTCTAAAGTGACTCACAGGTGTGTGACATTTGAGTGTCCACTGTGGGCAAGTTTCTGGCTGCTGGTGTGAAGGATCTGTGCTAAAGGATGCCTTCACAGTAAGGGCTGCTTTTCCGGGGATTTTATAGCAGCAGGGGCTGTCTACTTTTGTTTGCTTGTTTATATTTTGGTGTGTGTGTGTTGGGGTGCTGGGAATTGAACATAGAGCCTCACATATGGCTAGGGAAGCACTCTATCACTGAGCTGAATTCAGTTTTCAGTCCTGACCTGCAGATACCTTTTCTGGCTTTCTATTACTTGCACTGACCCTAGAACTAGCCACGCCTAGTTGGTCGAGGGAAGAGTTTGCTTCTAGGTGGGAATGCAGAAGGTAAAAGTTGACAAGTTAGCTTCTGAGCTGAGGGTGTTGTGTTTACGGGGCCACACTGAGGGGAGGGAATGGCAGATGTTAACATCTCTATAGGGGCCTTTTAGCCCTCAGAACTAGGGGGTGTGTTTCTTTGAACAAAGAAATGCCACCTCCTCAAATTTTACTGAAGATATTACAGAGATAGCACAGTTGAAGTTGTTAAACAATTGTTTAAATTGTTTATTGAGATAGAGGTCTGCTTTGTAGCCCCAGCTGGCCTGGAGAGGCCCTGCCTTCCTGCTTCAGCCTCCCAGGTATTGGGGTCTCTCACCCTACACACTTTTTTTTTCTGTGCATAGTCACACATATGCGTGTATGTATATATTTTTTTAAAAGTTTCAAGTATGTACTAAGAAAAACTTCAACTTTCTCAAATAATTTCCCTTGAAGAGTCTTAGCTGTTGTATATGCTGTTTGCTATGACACATGCAGTATATTAATAGATGAGCCTGTGAACGCTCGCTCAGAGCAGGCTATATAAGAACGAGAACTCTCACCAATTACTGTCTTGGGTAAATACTGCTTCTGAGCCCAGATAGACGTGTATAAAGTGTTACTGGAATGGAGGCGAGCATAAAGACATTTCCTACTAGGAATGGAACCAGTTGAAAGTCAGACGAAGCCTCATCTTAAAAAGGCATTTTTACTTTCCTAATTGATGAAGGTCAGGTTGAAGGGGATGGTATAAGATGTGGCAATAACAGGGTTTCTGATATTGCTCCAGAGTTAGGTGTCTAGGCGAAGGGTGGGGCACTCGTAGATCTGCAGAGATAGACCCTGTCCAGCTCAGGAGAATGTGTGCTGTGCAAGAGAGCTCCTTGTCCCAAATCAGTCAGCAGTGCCGGTGGTTTCTCAAGCCCCTAGTTAATGGGAGTGGGGTGAGGAAGGAAAGCATGTTTCCCTTACACACACTCTCATCTTTATCTTTGAATATGAAAGCTTCTTAGTATTAAGACTTGCACAAGAATAATTTATTATTTACTAAAGGTGTAAGCCTGTCACGTGTTTTTTTAGTTTTTTAATTTTAATTTTTTAATTTTTATTTTATGTGAATTGGTGTTTTACCTGCATGTATAGCTGTCAGATCTTGGAATGTGAGAGTGTCAGATCTTGGAATTACAGACAGTTGTTAGCTGCCATGTGGATGCTGGGAATTGAACTCAGGTCCTCCGGAAGAACAGTCAGTGCTCTTAACTGCTCCAGCCCCACGTGTTTCTTTTTGAGCCAGGGTCTCAGCTAAGTAGCACATACACACAAACAGCCCAAACATACAACTCCCCTGTGTGTGCTCATGCACACACACACACACACACACACACACACACACACACACTCCATCACCATCACAATACAATACTGATGAGATTAGAGTCTGTGAAAATCTCTCTCCCCCATGTTGTTTGCCAGAAGCAGCTACTCTACTCTCAGGCATGATGGCTGTTTTAATGCTGGATATGTGAGATGAGTGACATGCCATTTATATATTTTAACAACTTGTCTTTCTCATTCAGTAGCAAGCTTTAAAGCTCTATCTACATAAATAGATGCAGCTCATTTATATTAAACTATTGTAGTAAATTCCACAAGAGAAAGTGATTTTCTATATTTTATTTGAAGACTCTACTGTTGATACCATAGTTTACTCCAGTAAGTGTGGCGATGAGGGTTGAGACTAAGAGAAGTATAAACTCTTGGTGCCACGATTGCTAGGGCTGGCTGCTCTGATTTCTTAATAGTCATGGAGAATGGAGAAAGCCGTCTTGTGAATTGGTGCTTTGCAGGGCTAGAACCATTCAAAGAAAGAGAACTCAGAGTAGGAACCTAAGTATCTGGGTTCCAGACCCCAACTCATGCTGCTATTGGCTCTAAAGAACATTTCAAACCTCTCTCTCTCTCTCTCTCTTTCTCTCTGTCTCTGTCTCTGTGTGTGTGTTCACTCTCACCGTGGGTTCCGGAGAGTTGTAGCAGGTACTTTTTTTTACTCTAAGCTATCTTACTAGCCCAAGAAGTAGGGATTCTTATGGAACGTTTGAATATTCTAGGATTTTTTAAAGCTTTTTATAAAAGAATAATTCTCTTTAAAACATTAGCTCTGAGTGGAGATTATGGATGGTTTCTACATAGCCTGACATCTAGGGGTTGAAGAAAGGGCGACATAAAACCACTCCTTGAATCATGTTTGCATAGAGAACTGTGCCAAGGACTCTTTTATTACTCCGAGTCATTATAAATTTAATTGGTATTATGTCAGCTACTTAGATCAGGGCTAATAGCACATGAAACTTCAGTCTGTTTACACCAGTTCCATGGCAGCATGGGTGGGTGTGGAGTTGGGGACAAATGACAACGGTGACGTTTGGTCCATGAATGATTTCATCATGGTCTGAACTCTGTATCAATCACCCTGGGCAGAGAAGTGGATGATGTGGACCTGGTCTTTCCATCAGAGCACTTGGCTGGGAACAAGGTCCTGGTTGCTTGTTAAGTCTAGAAGCTTAGTTTAGCAACAGCCGAGTTTCCCGGGCAATATGGACAGGTATCACCTGTGAGCCTCCTTCCTATTCCATTTGATGAAGCAAAAGCCAAGGGTTTTGGAAAGCTTTATAAATAGCCCTTTGATATTGGAGTGGATTTGTAGTCTCTGTTCTGCCCTCTGTTAACCCACAGATGAGCCAGGCGGTGCCTGTGACTCATACATCTGTGCTCACCGTGCTTCGAGCTTGTTTTCACGGTTTCCAGGCCCTTTTATGGGTTTCCGGCTGCCGTATCTCTATTTTTTCAGTTGTATAAATACGGGAACTCACCTGGGGAGTAGTAATGGTGATCACATGGAAGTTTCCTTGTCTTTGTTTGCTCATTGGCTCTGAGTTCCCTATCAGTTCATTAGTCTAAGTGCTTAGTGCTTCTGCTTACAGCTAATTTTCAGAAATCAGCCTGTCGTTTGTCTTCCTGGCCACTGTGTGCATGGGTCACTTGGGGTATGTCTGGGGAGCCATCCTGAGGATTGGCCTTCCTGGTGGCTCCTGTTTCAGAGGCTGCAGCACAGAGCCTCACCTGCGTGGTGCATCAGTTTGAGAAGACTTTTCTTAATTGAGTTAAAATACAGCTGGCCTCAGACTGTTGCATCACCACCACTGCTGTGATTCCAGAGGAGTCATCCCTGAAGAACCCATCTGTTAACTGGTTACAGTTTCCTTCCACTCCAGCTCCACGGGGCAGCCATTCATCTGTTTTCTGTCTCTAGATTGTCTGATTTTTCTTTAAAAATTTCATTACACTTATTCATTAATGTGCACACATGTGTATTGTGTGTGGGTACACTTATTCCATGGCATCTGTGTGAAGTCAGAGGGCAGCTTTTGGGAGTCTGTTCTCTCCCGTTCCAGTGTGTGTCCCAGGAATTGAATACAGGCTGTGCTGAGGCGGGGCACCAGCCACCTTTGTCTTCAAACCAAGTTGTCTCCACGGTCCTAGGTTGAGTATTTTTGACATTTGTATAACATAGCTTTTGGGGTTAGTTTAGTTGTTCTCAGAGTTTATCTGTGATGTAACATTTATCAATACTTCCCTCCTCCTTTTGTATAGTAATAACCTATAGTGTTAACATCCCACAGTGTCTTAAACATCCGTGGGCATGTGTGCTGTTCCTGCCTTTTGGCTGCTGAAAGCCTCTAGCAAGTGTTCTCAGATTTCTTTTGAAGATCTGGGTTTGTTGTTTTTCTTGATCTTCACCTTCTTGTGAAATTGTTGGCCATGTGATTTAATGTTTTAACTTCTCCCACACTGTTGCCTCGGATCTGTACCACTTATGTCCTTGCCATCAACACATGAGGGCTCCAGTTCCTCTGTGCCCTTGATTTTAGTGGTCCCAGCGAATGTAAAGTGGTGTCTTATTGTGATGCTAGGTATTTGTAGTATTTGCAATTTTATAATAAATCAATTAGTCCTTATTGGCCACTAATATGCCATTTCAAAAAAGAATATCTGTTCACATCCTTTGGTTTAATTTAAATTTTGTTTATTTATTATGCATGATGGTGTGTATGCAGGTGGGTTGTGTGGAGATCAGGGGACAGTTTGCCATAGTCAGTGTGTCCTTCTGCCCTGTGAGCCAGGGATTGAGTTTAGACGCACAGAGCTGGTTCCAGCCCTTTGCTTGGTTTTTAATTGCTCTTTTTGTTGTTGGATTGTAAGAAAACAGCAATTCTTGATTTAGTTGGAGCAGAGAGCCCCAAGTCCATACACCTTCATGAGTTCTTCTCCCAACTGAGCTGAGTCAGTCACACTCTGCCTGTAAGAATGTGAGGTGCTGGATCCCGGGAAGCACCTCTCCCAGCCCTGGCTCACCCTATACACTCTGCTTTCGTGGGCCTTCAGGCCAGATTCTACCATGAACATTTGATTTCTGGCTCTTTGTAAGACTGAAGTGACTGGCAGCCACTGGCTTTTGTATTGTTGCTGCTGGAGTTGGATAGTCCTCAGTCTTTTTACTGAGATCCTCCGTTTTCTTCTTTTTAAAAAACCTTAAAGCAATTGATGTGTGTGTGTGTGTGTGTGTGTGTGTGTGTGTGTGTGTGTGGTGTGATGTATGTGTGGGTGCCCAGGGAGGCAAAGGAAGGGTGTCTGATCCTCTGGAGTCATTGTAGTTGAGTCAGCAAGCCATGTGGGTGCTGGGAACTGAACTCAGCCCTCTGGAAGAACAAAAAGCTCTCTTAATTGCTGAGCCATCTGTCCAACCTTATGAGCCATTTCTTAATTTTGGAAAAACAAAAGTAATATATATTAAGAAAATTCTTGATTCTTTAAAAAGCGTGTCTCCACATTCCTTATTTTACACCAAGTACTCGTATTTTTCTCCCATGAAGAGACCTGTGGTGTGTAGGTTTTACCATCGGTCAGCTGGGAAAGGCCCTCCCTCCCTCCCTCCCTCCCTCACACAGGGTTTCCATGGGATATAGGTAGTTCTCTGTGCTGCCTTTTGCTGATCTCGTACTTAATGGGATTCTCAGCCTTGGCCTCAGATGCTCTCTGAGGACATTTTCTTGGCGGCTTTATTTCCTGAACAAAGTATTTCAGCCCCTCAGCACTTCTAGGCCTGGTTACACTCATGCTTCTGCAGCAGGCCCGGGTTTTACAAGGCCCAGCCTCTCACTTAAAGCATCGCCTAATTTCTTTCATGAAACTTTGGGGTCAGGCCTCAAGGTAAAAGATACCCTAGAAAGTATATGCAGTACCCCTCCTTTCCACACAGCCCATTTCCCTCCTTCCCCCTCCCTTCTCTGGCTTTGGTATGTTTTTCTGGGACACAGTTGGTCTTGCTGTGTGGTGGCTGGCCTGACACTTTCTAACGTGTCTCACCTCCTAGAGTGCGGGGATTACAGGTGTGTGTCCCTCGTATCAGGCAGCACCAGTGACATTGCCACTGTCCTCAGTTTTCTCCTCTTGAGCCTCTTAGTTCTTTTTCTTCCTCCAGTCATAAAATGTTGGAATTTTTTGAGGTTAAATCCTTTGTACTCTTAAGAATTTCATTCACTCTCAGGATTTCAGGTGTCACTCATATTTTTAAACTCTGATTATGTTTATCTATCTGTGTTAGTAGGTGTGCACATGCCATTGTGTATGTGTGGAGGTCAGAGGATAGTTTGTAGGGATGGGTTCTCTCTTCCATCATATGAGGCTTGGGGATCAAACCCAGATGGCAGGCACCCTTACCTACTGACATATATAAGAGAGAGAGAGAGAGAGAGAGTGTGTGTGTGTGTGTGTGTGTGTGTGTGTATGTGAAAGAATCTTGTTTTTTATCTTTTGATGGTCCTGGGAATTAAATCCAGGGCTCCATGTATTCGAGGCAAGTACTGTGCTCTGAACCTCGTCACATTCTCAACCTACCAAATTACACTCCCACCTTTGTTTTTAAGATAGGGTCTCACTGTGTATGTATCTCTGGCTAGCCTGTTAGCCTGGAACTCACTATGTAGACAGGGTCTCACTGTGTATGTATCTCTGGCTAGCCTGTTAGCCTGGAACTCACTATGTAGACAGGGTCTCACTGTGTATGTATCTCTGGCTAGCCCGTTAGCCTGGAACTCACTGTGTAGCCCAGGCTAATTTCAGACTCACAAAATCCTCTTATGTCTGCCTCCAGAGTGCTAGGATTAAAGGTTTTTATGCTTTGTTTTTTCATGTGTGTGCAGGTGCTTGTGTGCATGTGGAGACCAGAAGTCAGCCTTGAGTGTCATTCCTCATATTTGGAGACAGCATCTCTCATGGGCCTAGAGCTTAACAAGTAGGCTAGGTTGGCTGGCTTATGATTAGGCCCCGGGGATCCACCCGCTCTGCCTCTCCGCTCTGGGGAGTGTGTACCACTGTCCATGGTCCAGCCCGTGGGTTCCTGGGATTGAACCTGGGTTCTCATACTTGCGCAGCAGGCAGGTTACTAACCAAGCAATCTCCCCAACCCTAAAAAGTACATCTTCAACCTAGTTCTCCTTCGTGAACTTGAGACCCAATCTAGTCTTCATCTCACACCTACCTTGGCTATGTTATAGGTGCCTTATACAAAGTGTGCTCAAAATAAAGCTTGTAATCTTCCCTTGCACTCCTGGGCCTGGATTCTTCAGCTCAGTAAAAGGTAACACCATCCAGCCAGCATGCAAGTCCAGCAAGATGTGTGGTTGGGAGAGCATCCCTGCCCCCCACTCTCCCCAGCGTCTTATGCCTAATGCAGCTTACAGTGACAGTCTTGGTGGAATTCGGTTATTGTTCTTCAATTTCACGTTTCTTTATAGTCACTGTCACCGCTAAGGTACTGTCTCTTTGCTTGTTTGTTTTGTTTTTTTGAGACAGGGTTTCTCTGTGTAGCCCTGGCTGTCCTTGAACTCCTCCATTTGATCAGGCTGGCTTTGATTCTGAGATCCACCTGCCTCTGCCTCCTAAGTGCTGGGATATGAGCAGTAACATCATCACCTGGCTTTTTTTTGGGGGGGGGAGTGACAAAATACTTTCTTTTAAAGAATGTTACAGTACCCTCAAATAGACTTACAACATGTGTTCTGTAATCCTGTACTTGACAGCATCTCTAAATCACAGAACTCAGACAATTATATTTGTACATCACAGGCAACTGGTCCAGGATGCTTCGCTACTGCTTAGGCTGCCCTAGACTCAGTCTGGGGGTTAAAGAGACATTGTCTTGAGCATACCTGTTACTTGTCCTTCATCTGAGCTTCAGTCAGAAGGAGGCTCTGTGAAAAGATTGGACTTTTCTCAGCAGAGTTTAAAACCTCATGGCTTTATTTTGCTTTTAAGATAAATACTGAAACTTTGGTGGCTTAAGACCCTGTATAATTGGTTGTGCATGCTGGGGCACACCTTTAATCCCAGCACTCTGGAAGCAGAGGCAGCTAGATCTGAGTTCCAGGACAGCCAGCTGCTATGTAGATAGTAGATTTTATCTAAAAACAAACAAACGAAACCCAACAAAAAAGACCCTGAACTGATTACTATTGGTTCTGTTATTAACAAAGATAACAAAGATTAACAAAGATTAGTATTGTTCTATTATTAAGTAAAACTTGTTAAGTTGGATATTAGAGTAAAAACCTGCACATAGATTAGAGAATCGACAAGGACCTCCCTCTCTCCCTACTTCCTTGATCCAAAAAAGGGCCTATGAATCTTTCTAAGAAAAAAAAGTCTTTCTAACCAAACTGGAGGTTCCCTACAAGAAGAACAAGAATTCTTATTCACTGAGCTCTTTCTCTTGCCCCGAAAAGTTTTTTTAAACTTAATTTTATGATATGTGTGCGTGAGTCTGATCACACAGCCTCTGCTCCTCACTGTGGCAGGGTCTCTGTTCCTCCTGGGCCAGGAGTGCCGCTAATTCCTGTCTCTATGGGAATGCCAGGACTGCAGATCTGAGCCACCGGCTGGGTTTTGTTCTCTGTTGGGTCCAGGATTGAGCTCAGCTTGTCAGGCTCATGTGGCAAGAGCTTCTCCCTGCTGAGCTGAGCTATCTCTGTGGCCCTCGGGAAACTTTTTCAATATTTTATTTTAATGATTTTTCTCTGCAAGGAAGGATGTTAAGTAGCTTAAGAAGAAAGAGGTGCTGGCTGGGAGTGGAGCTTATGGGAAGGTGTACAGGCTACAGTCGGTGCTTAAGGAGGGACTGATTTTGACAGGGGCACTCCCCATTTTAACAGTGGAGAGGTTCATCTCACCCGTGGACTGATTAGATTGAGCAGTAGACAGCATTCTTGGTGAGCTGAGGGAGGATGGGGAGTAGATCCGAGAAGACAGACAAAGAGCGTGAACTTGTTTGGGAGCGCAGACAAGTGGACACTGTGAGGACTTTAATGGGGTTTCTGGCCAATGAGTATCTGTTGAGGATCCTGCTCTGTGCAATTGTTCTAAACATTGAAACGTTCTCTTCTGGCAGAACCCAGCCATTGTAGGCATGGATGGGTGATTGGGTTTAACACAGACTAGCATTTCCAGGTAAGTATAACAGAGGGAGAGGACAAAGGAGAAAAGTATGTGCATGGGGAATAAGGTTGTTTTGTTTTTTTTTTAAATATTTATTTGTTATGTGTACAGTATACAGAAGAAGGCATTAGATCTCATTATAGGTGGTTGTGAGCCAACATGTAGTTGCTGGGAATTGAACTCAGGACCTCTGGAAGAGCAGTCAGTACTTTTAACCTCTGGGCCATCTCCAGCCCACTTTTTTTTTTTTTCTAAGATTTATTTGTTTTATGTATTTGAGTATGTATTTATGTATTTGAGTGCTCTATCTGCATGTACACCTTTTAAGAGGGCATCATACCTCACTGTAGATAGTTGTGAGCCACCATGTGGTTGCTGGGAATTGAACTCTAGAAGAGCAGCCAGTGTTCTTAACTGGTGAACCATCTCTCCAGGTCCATTTTTTGTTTATTAGGTTTTTTGTTTTGTTTTGTTTTTCTGTTTATTCTTTAGACAGGGCTTCTCTGTGTTATAGTCCTGGCTGTCCTGGAACACTTTTCATAGACCAGACTGGTTTCAAACTCACAGATACCTGCCTACCTCTGCTCCCTGGGTATGGAGATTAAAAGAGTGGACCACCACCACCCAGCTTGTTTTATTTTTTTATGAAAAATTAAAAATCCTTTGCTGGTCTCTGACAGCTAAGCTGGGTAGGTAGGGAAAGGGACACAGTAGCACACTGGACGGGGAGTGGGACTGAGGACATGGTCGACCAGTTGTCCACAAGGTCTCCAGGCTATGGTGGAGAGTTCAGCCTGGAGGGGGCATGGTCACTGTAGTCTAGAATCTAGTGGACATCCTAGCTAGGTGGAATATGGGGGATGTCAGGGGTGGTCCTCTGCTTTCCAGTGTAAGTCTCTGGATTATGCAGCAGCCCTTATAAGCAGGAAGGTGCAGAGCCCTCAGTGAATGGGGGCGGGGTGCTGTGAATGTCTGACACCAGGATTGTTGAAGGAAAAAGTAGGCAAAGCTGTTCCATGAAGTGAGCTGAGTGAATGAGTGATTCAACGGAAAGATGAGTAAATGGAAAGTGACATGTTTATTAGCTTTCATTGAAAGTTAAGAGTCCCTAGATCTCTACCTGCTGTACTCATTCCACTCTGTGAAGCTCGTCTTTTTAAGGAGAGAGGGCAGATTACAGATTACAGACTGGGTTTCAGTCTGTTCTCAGAGGCCTGCTGTGCCCCGTAGTGAGACCACACCACTGGCTCACACATTGTCCATGGCCACTTTTGTGTCACAGTGACAGACAACTCTGTAAAACACAAACTATTTTTTATCTGGCCTTTTATTGGAAAAATTTACTGACTCCTGATTTGGAACAGTGGCTCTCAGACTTCAACAGGTTTTGAAATCACTACATGGCTGTAAAAACACAGATTACTGGACTTAGCCCAGGGTTTCTGATTCAGTGGGTCTTGGTTGGGGCCCAAGAATGTGCATTTCTGACAAGGTCCCTGTTGATGCTGTGCATCTGGGGGGGGGGCGCCACATGAGGACCACCGCTCTTTGGATCCCTTCTTTTAATCTTTGCGGAATCAAATGTCCTAGCCTGAACCAGTGCCAGCCACCCAACAGGATTTTTGGGTTTTCATCCTCACTTTTAAGCCAGTGTTGCCTACTGATGATGGCTCTTTGGGTGAAGCTTGGTCAAGGCCATTTGGACAGGTTGTTCATCTTGGTCCCACACTTCCTGTGAGCTTCCCTCCACCTTGACTCTTAACTTCCTTGTAGGGAAAGGGAACTCTTAGGCAAGGCTACAGCAGAGGTCACATGGTCTCAGGGAATACAGCTCCACCCACTGTTTTCGAAGAGAACTTTCTCACCTCTGCATCTCTGCTCTAAAGCGCTAGAGCAGTGTAGCCTTTGTGATGGGTTGAGTTGGACAGGGAGCAGAGGATCCAGGTGGCCTGGCGCATGACCCCACATGGGAGCAGTGTCAGCTTCTCTGCAGGAAATCTACAGTCTGTTTACTGCACAAGTTATGGGCTCCTGTCCTGCAGCAGAATGGCCTCCAGACTGCTCCTGAACTGGTTTCTATAAGATGCAGGTACTGTACCCTGCTGAGGCGCTTGCTTTCTTTGAGCTGTCCCTCAGTGTTGTAGTTCTGCGGCTGTGGCTCCTGGCATGTTCAGAGGGCGTTCACAGATGGTCAGTACCTGACTTTGCTGTCTCTGATACTCTTTTCATCAGTTCAGGTTATAGACATCCTTGCTGCCCCAGAGATGGTCCCGTCCCGCAGGCTATGGAGGCCTCTCATTTGGACTCGTACTTCCTGTCCCACTTCTTTTCCTTTCTCACCCTCTTGCTTCCCACATTAGCGCTCTGGCTGCCAAGCAGCAGTCTTTAGCATATCTAGGTCTTTTTCTAACATTATGGTGGGCACTGCCACCCGCTGACCAGCCACACTTCTGAAGACTGAGACTAGAGGGAACTCTGGGGCTGTGTTTGTGTGTGTGGCTCGAGGCCACAGATGATGGCCATCTGTCTTCAGCAGTGGCTCACCACCTTATCCTTTGAAGCAGGGTTTCTCTCTCAGTGAACCTGGAGCTTGTTGATTTGTCTAGGGGGCCCATGGGATCCAGGAGCACTCCTGTCTCTTTCTCTCTGCTACAAGGATTAACAGGCATGTGCTGCCTGCCACACCCAGCTTTTTAACTATGTGCTCAGAATCCAAACTTCAACAACTAGCCACCTCTCCAACTCTTGTTCTTGTTTCTTTTTTAAGTCACAATTAGGTGCTGGCTTCATAGGCATGAGCCACCATACTTGTATCTTGGACTTTTAATCTGGACATCAAGGGACAGATGAGAAAAAGATAGCCTCTGCCTTCAGTGTAGATTCTGTTAGTAGGAAAACCTGAAGCTGGCAGGGGTCTGGAGAAGCTGGAAGCTGGATTCACCATACGGAGAAAGCACATGGCTGAAACAGGCCAGACTCAGAGCCAAGAGTCCTGGCCTAAGACACCCTGTCTGTTGCCTCTGCAGCCTGGATTGGAAGCACAGGGCTAGCCAGAGGCCTACTTTGGAGCTAAGGAGAGAGGGAAATTTGAGAGGCACATTGAAGAGACATATGGAAACCCTAGTAAGAGCAGAGAATCAAAGAGGGGCGCTTAAGTAGCTGTGTGGCTGTGCACACCTGTGTTTCCAACATTTGGGAGGCTGAGGCAGGATTGTGAGTTCAAAGGCAGCCTGGGCTACAAAACAAAATGAAAAATCCCAAACAAACAAAACAACAGCAACAAAAAACCAAACTAGTTTGTCTTTAAAAAAAAAAAAAAAAAAAAAAAAAAAGACAAAGCCCTTTTTTATATTTTTATACCCTAAGGTGTGACAAATGTGAGGGGAAGGTGAAGACTTAGAACACAGCTGGGGATCAGCTTCCCAAGAGAGGAAGGAGCCTGTGGAGTCACAGGGTGAATTAATTACCTCAGGAGTCTGTTTGAGAGATTGTGTCATGTTGGGAAAGTTCTGGCTACTTGAACCTTGTCCCTCTGGCGAGACTGAAAAGCCATCCTCAGACTGTCTCCCAGAAAGAGAAACTTGGATCTGTGAGCAGTAACTAACAATGTCACTTCCCTGGCCATGCTGAGTCCCACAGGAAGTCTCAGAAATTCTTATCAAAAGAAGGTCCCATAAGAATGTCACTGCACCCACAGCACTGTGGTTTGGTGGAACTAGAGAATTCCTTAGGGAAGGGATTCTGAGGCTAGAGGCTGCTGCAGTAGGACAGCACATGCCTTCCCCAGGACTGCTGCTGGAAGGCGTGGCTTCAGGGGTCTGGAGTTTAGTTCCCAGAAGCCCCAAGGCTGGCACCGGATGCTGCAGTGTCAGAGTCCAGAGTCCAAAACCAGGAACTTGAAAAGTTTTGTTTTGAGGGTAAAAGGAACACCCAGCCAGTGGAGAGGTCAGGAGCGGAACACTGCAAAGGAGGCACTTCATGAAGGTCCCGACACTTCTGAGCCAGGGCTAGCAAGGTGTGACAGACTCAGCGACAGTCCCCAGTATCTGTTTGCAGTGTCAGCCAATTCAAGAATGGAGCTGACTTTCTGGAGGGAGAAATGGTTAGCTAAGTCTTGCTTCCTTCGTTTTCTTTATCCTCTCTTCTGGTTTTCATCTGTATTTTTGATGAGTTTTCTCATCATTGTTTTTGAGAAAAGCATGATCCCAGCATATAAGTGTTTCGAGACATTTTCAGTTGATGTGACCAGAGGTATGGCAGAATAGAGTCCGTTCAGTTCAGAGGAGCCTTTGGTATAGATTGTGTCTGGGACACACATTTTCTTGGGTACTGTGTTGATGTCTTAGCTACATAAGAAGTCACTACAAACTCATAGATTTAAGAAAACAAAATAGAACACCAATTTGTTTTCCCATTTCTTGGAGGCTGAGTCCAGATTAAGGTATGGTGGTGTGTGCTTCCTGTGAAGGGCCTCAAAAGGAATGCTTTGCTCTTCCAGTTGTGTCCAGTTTGTGGACAAATCATCCAAGGCTCTACTTAGAGCACATATGACATTCTCCCTGTGTGCGTGACCTGTCTTCACATCGCCTTCTTTCAAGGACATTAGCTGGATTTAGAATCCACAATGGGATCAACTTGGAGACGTCCAGTGTGTTCAGGGGTGGCAGGAATTAGAAGAACCTCGGGACACCTTTTGAGAGAGTTACCTCCCAGCAAGTTCCCTGGTCTGGGTTGGATGTCTTTGGGCTTAGTTGTACTTGAAGTTGAGACAGGAATTATTGGTTGTTTTTAGAGCTGTCCATCAAATTTATTTAAACTCACCTTTAAAGGGCTGGGTTTGATGGTGTGCTTGCAAAACTGAGGCAGGAGGATTACTACAAGTTCAGAGCAAGCCTAGGCTACATCCTTAGTACCAAGACAGCCCAGGTTACATAGGGAGATCCTACCTCTGGACACAAGAACCAGGGTGGTGGTGTGCATGCCTTTCATCCCAGAACTTGGGAGGCACAGGTAAGGTGGATCCCTGTGAGTTTGAGGCCACCGTGGTCTCAGAGTGAGTTCTAGGACAAAAAAAACTCGGTCTCAAAAAAAAATTTAAAAAGAGGCTGGGAGGGGGGAGGACAACAAAAACCAGCTAGATTTAAAGAGAGATAAGCTTATTTATATTATCTTTTAAAAAGATGATTGAAGGAAAAAATACTACGGGATAAAAAAAGTTTTAGTGCTGAGGATTATAACCTGCATTTGTTCAGAAGTCTGGGCAGGATGTGATTTTCTAAGTTTATGGTTTTTGTCATCTGTGACCTCAGCTTGTCAGAGCAAAGGCAACAGACCATGTCACTAGGGAGAGTGTCGGGAGAGTCCTGCTTTCTCCACCAGCCGTCTGCACTTCCCATGAGGCTGGGTCCAAGGTGGTGCCCAGGTGGTATGTGGCACCGTGACTAGCTCTCCTATGTGGGCACATTCTTCAGTGATGAGCCAGCAGTTATCAGTGTGTGCCTCTTAAACTCACAAATAAACTCTAAGGGTTGTTTATCAAAGGAAGTTCAGTCCCCCGCTCTATCAAGGTGATAGGCTGTATCAGGATTAGCAATGTGCTTAAGCCAAATTCCTTAGCAACAGTACACATTTGGGGCCCTTGAATTGTCACGGTTCTGATGGCTTTTATGGTCTCCTGGTGTTGTAAGGAAGTGGGTGCAAGTTGGCAGATGGGAATGAGTCAGGGGACTGGCCCTTTCCTGCCCAGGAGTAGGTTTGACTGGAAGGTCAGGCTAGAGACAGGCTCACACAGGAGCTGATGCAGAGTATGAACTTCTGCAGCCAGCCTTAGAATGCATTGTTGGATAACTCTGGCCATATGGAGAAGTTTAAGGCAGAGACTTGCAGACCATAATCAGAGGTTTGATGCAAATGACTGCCTTATAGATATGTTCTTTTCCTGTCTTTCCCTTCAGCTCCCAAGCAAGTGAAGGCCTGTCAGGGAGGCTGTCATGCCCCTGAAAGGGTGATGTGTGGCCCACCTGCCTCTGCCTTAGACTTTCCCCAGGGTCATGTAGACCCTTGGGTGACATGGGGAGGGCAGAAAGGAGGGCTGGTGCCACCAAACCCCAGTGCTGAAGGGAATGGTTCTGAAGACGTGTACTATTTCTCTAATGGGCACTTTCCTGTCTGCTAAGTGGGAACATAGCCACAACTTTGTTCCCAGGGCAGGAGCCTGTGGTATAGCCACCATACTTTTGGAATGAGCACAGGGCAAATAATGCACACACATCATTTCCTTTGACTAATCTTTGTGGTCCTGATCCTGATGTGTCTTCTGAAAGTAGTTATGTTTCTTTGTTGAAGCTGAGAGTTTTAATTTAGGACCCAGATGGGACAGAGGTGAGTGCCCATAAGACTGCTTTCCTAAACTGTGTGTCATTGCTCTGGATTGTGACAGCAACAGATTCATTAGAAAAGCAGATGGCACCCTGACTCATCTGCCTGCCTGAGCTATGCAGTGACTGCTCTGGACTCACTGGCAGTGTGTGCATGCTGTCTGCCCTACACACCAGGCTGTGATGCCTGGCTCAGGCCATGGAAAACCCTCAGAGGAGACAGCCCATTGTGGGGCAGGAGCTTTGTCCTGGCACTTTTTGGCCTTTGTCTGGTGTACTGGCATGTACTTCCTTTTGGGGATAGGGTGCTGTGGGCCTCTTCTGGGCACTTGTGCTTCCTGCACTAGGCTGGGCCGTCTGTACTGTGAGCAGGTGAGCAGCATGCTCTGGCATCCCTGTCCAGGGAGGGCTACGGAACCCATGGCTGTAATGGCTGTGCCTACTCACTGTGGTCCTGACCCTTGTGTCTCACATTACAGCAGAAGAAGTCCTACCTGGAGCGGAGTGTGAAGGAGGCCGAGGACAACATCCGAGAGATGCTGATGTCACGAAGGGCACAGTAGGAGCTGCTGGCAGAGCGACCCCCTTCCCATCCCGTCAAGGCTGGGGCTGTGCAGGGCTGTGGTTTCCCTCTGCCCCAGGGTCCCAGTCTCTCCAGTGCCTCCAGCCCCCTGCAGGCCCACGTGAATGTCTGCCACCCGTGCCCAGGACACTGTTCTCAGCAGAGGGGAGGCTGGAGGGTAGATGGAGAAGGCTGCCCAAGCCTGTCACTAGGCATGTGGGTTAGACCAATAAAAGGCTACTACTGGTGGTGGGCTTGCTCTGTGACAGCCGCTCTGGAGCCTGAGGGGGAAGTGTCCTCCTCAGCTCCTGTCCCTTTCTCTCCCTTTGACAGGCAGCTCACATCTCTGTGTCGGGCATAGGAAGAGGGAAACTGGCCTCTCCCCAGATTCCCAAACCAAGTTCAATAGCAGACAGAATCTCCCATGTCTGTCTCTTGTCTGGCCATGGTAGACCATGGTTCTGTCTCCTCACATCCTCAGGGGGCGGTGGTGCTGGGGAGATGGCTTACACCTTCTTGGGACGGCGGCTCTTCATTGTGCAGCTTTCAGTTTTATTGTAGGTCAGTTCAACACAACTGTTACTAGATGTGAAAACTAGATGTAAACTCAAGTCTTTAGAACAAAGCAGTAACATTCAGAACTTGTCCCTTCCTATTGCTCTGCACGTGGCTGCTGCAGGGACTCAACACTAGTTGAGTCTAGGCAGGTGTTACCATTTGGTGGTGGGTTTGCTTTGATGATACAAAATTGTGGTTTATTTTCCTGAGATATCTCATCTAGCCCAGGCTAGCTTCATGCTGTTTAGCCAGGGTAACTTTCACTTCCTAAGTGCTGGAAGCACATCTCCCTCCCTCCCTCCCTCGCCCTGGGGCTCTGCAGCCAAGGAAACTCTTTGACTTGTTTTTTGACAGCTTAGCGACACCCTGTGGCCAAATGTGAGGTGAACAGGTTGGTTAACCAGCTCAGGAGCAGGTAGAGACGCAAGAAGACCCCGTGACTGTGGTCTGGGAAGCAGCCCTGGGCAGTGTGTCACCCAAAGGTCCCTTTCTCAGGCCCTGGGCAAAGGCGAGTGTGAGCTGTGTTGGTAAATACACCTGCCTAAGCCATTGTTGAGGCGGTAGCTAGGACAGAAGGAAAGTTCCTCTTTATGCACTGGGTAGTGGTCACAGCTGACCTGCTCACACCTTACAAGCTCTAGTGGGTAGAATACAACAGAGTTCAGCCCAGGGTGGTTTAAATTATCCGGGATAATTCAGACAGCAGGTTTTGAACAAATTTATTGAAACATATAGGGTGTGAGCAGAGAGATCTAGTGTGTCACATATTGCCATTACCTTGGGTGTATAATTTAAACATTATAAATATATATTTCATAACTAAGCCTTTGGCCAAAAAAGTAAAATTATTTAGCACATTTGTTAAGGATCAGTAAGAAATGACTTCTGAACATTAAAAAGATCAAGTCACTGAATTAAATAGCAGTAACCCTCACTAATCTAAAACTCCATAGGACCGAAGGTGGGTGTCTGCGCAGAGCTAGCCACTTATTACAGCAGCCAGAAGAGATGGGAGCGGGCACAGAGCGGCTAAGCAGGAGAGCCCAGCTCATCAGGTGAGCATGTCCCAGAGGCAGCAGCAACAGAGAGCGGTCCAGCAGGCTGTGAGGCAGGTGGATGTGCCCAGGTCATCTCTTCTTTGGTCTTCCACCACATACACTGGAGAGAAAGGAAGGAAAGGGAGGTGAGAAGGATCTGCTGTAGACCTTGGGCCCCGCAGCTCCCTCCAGGACAGAATGACCGCAGAGGTGCTCTGCAGCCCACTTCTGCCCTTGCCAAGGATGCAGAGAAGGGTGGCTGGCTCACTGCTACTTCCTCTCCCCGCCCCGTCACTCAAGAGGACAGCCCTCTTCCTCCCAAGAATGAATACTAGGGGCACTACAGAATGACCCTGAGCCAAGACAGTGAAGCTGGTGGACCCTAGTCAGCTGAGAAGACAGGAAGTGTCCCTTGCTCTGCGGAGGCTGTGGGGAGGGGCATCGCTTCAGATTTGACTAAGCCAAGTAGAATTCAAATCTGTACCTTAAAGGAATGAATAATTGGGAGTTAACAACAAAACCTCCCCCCCCCCCCCCCCCCGGTACTTCTCAGTACCTTTTCTTCAGTGCTATTCAGTAGCACTACACTGTAAAGCAAGCCGGGAGGACAGCCAAGTGAGGTGGGCTGACGGCTGGAGGCCTTCAGAGTGGAGTTGGAAATCTAAGGCTGCACTGTGTACACCTTAGTTTCTCTTCCCCTAGAGACCTATTCTAAACGGTGGGTAGCAGTTGGAAGTTGTTAATTTAGCCACAAGCATCAAGGACTTCAAACGTGCAAAGGAACATGTGGATTTTATGAACCAGACCATTTCTCCTACAACTCTAGTCTCATTTTCTGTCTGTTTTTATACCTTGACTACTCTGGAGCTGGTATAGGAGAGTGCCCTGGCTTGCTAGGGATCTGGCACAGGTTTAATGCTAGGCCACTCAGCCCCACAGTCTCCAGCTACCATCCATTGGGTGGTTGCTCACAATGCCAAGACTTAGTCAAAAGCCTACAGAGGCAGCGTCATCCAACTCTCCACCTCTTTGAGGGACAGGCTTGGGGCATCAGGCACAGGGCCTTCCCTCCTGTGAGAACCAATAAACTTTGAGCTCACTCAGCTATGTGAACACAAGTACCAAATCCTGCTTCCTTCACTTCCTTTCCAGATCAGCCAAGGTCCTTACTGACAGGTCTTGATTCACAAATTCCTAGAAACCTGGGACCTAGACACTTCCTCCTCAGACTACTAACAGAGGTTAAAAGATACCCAAGGCACCCATTTCCAGAATCTTCCAAAGCCCTCCTGACTCCCCTACCTCCACACAGAGGCTAGGAGGATAGGGTGGGGACGGGGTGGGGTTTGCAGGTCTCCTACAAGACTCTTTGTTTTAAAGTTAACCAAAGCAACGGTGGCCCAGGAGAGGTCTGAAGGAAGTTCTTCCAGACCCTTCTAGCATGGCTGTGGGCCTAAAAATGGTAAATCTTCCAACAGTACCTTCTAGATGCCCACCTGCTCCTGGGGGGAAGGTCTTGCATTGCCAGAGGGCCTCTCCCCTAACTGAACAGCAAGGCCTGGTCTTTGCTTCAGCATCAATGTCCTCTGGGGCCTCATGGCTCTGTCTTCTATGTTGCCACTGTCCCTGTCACCTCTGTGAGAGGTGAATCTGCCTGAGAGTCCTCACACCTTCCCATTATAAGTCCTGTGCTCAGTGGGCACTTACTGCACTAAGCTGGACTAGCAGGCAGTCACATAGCAGGTGCTGGGACACAGATGGCTCCAGCCAGTTGTCCACACCCAGGTCAGATGGACTGTCCTGGTGGCCCCCTTCCATAGCCAAATCGGAGCGTGTGCCTGAGTACCTTTGTACAGTGTGCTAGTTCTGTGAGATCACACCCCCTCCCGCACACGTCAGGAAAGGGGTAGGTATGGGGGCAGGCTACACCTGGCCCAGAAGAGGTTCTGGCACTAGAGCTTGCTCAGTTTGTATCATCCTTGGAGATCAAGCGCCCCCCTGTGGCCAGACTTGAGATAAAGGCTGGGTTCTAGGTCCTGTGCTGACATCCACATCACCCAAGGTGCCAACCTCATTCATTCCCTAGGGACTAAGACCAGCCTGTTCAACCATTATTAGGGGCCTCTACTGTTCCAGCAAGAAGGGTCTGCAGGTGCTCTGCAGCTGTGTATCTGATGCCCAGGCTGGGGTGACATCAGATCTGGGCTCCTTTGTTGATGTTGTCCCCCGCCCCCTTGAACAAGCTGTCGGTCTTCCCAGCCCCAGCCTGGTGTGGGGTCCACAGAGGGGCAAGTACCTAGAACTTGGCAATTAGGGTGCAAATGCAAGTTGGTGGTGGGGTGGGCCTAAAGGTCAGGATGGTCAGGATGGCCCCAGAGGCTTCGGTGCACAGCGGGTTTGAGAGGGAAGGGTAGTTACCCACTTCTTGCCTATGTGCTTAGAAGAAAGGTAAACAGGCCATGCTAGGAGGCATAGAGTTCCTGTGACCAAGAGTCTACCCACCAATCCCTGGGGTCTTTCTCCAGAGCATCTGACACACCACATCATCAGTCCCTCGGTCCCAGGACAGCCTACAGGCTCCCAGGTGTCATTTACGAGGGCAGGCACTGGGCAAGTGGGACAGGGTAGGAATGAGTCACAAGAATGTGAGCAGAGGCCTTCTCAGGTGACATCAGCCTGACATCTGAAACTTCACTTGCTCTGCTCTGACCTTCTAAATGATTAATCAAAGGCTCCCATGTGCTGCTGGAGTCCACAAGTCCTCATGTGGGCTTGTGAGTGCATCTCAACAGACTGACCTAGGGGAGGTCAACGGTCTGCACTCACACAGGGCTCTGATGCCGTAGGCTTTTCCTAGGAACAAGGCCCTCAACGAGTGAGACTGCACCTTGAAGTATCCTGTCTCAGGCAGTGACAGACTGGGGGAGGGGTGTAAGAACCACATAGCCACAGTACCCTCCTCCCCAGTGAAGTCTCAGCAGCCATCACCCTACATGAGGCACCTGGACAAACAGGCTAGCCTAGCCTTCCGGAGGTTACAGAAGACGCCAGAATGCCTTTCTGCTGTGTACACCAACCACCAGGTAAGTAAAAGGAGAAAACGGGAGGATTTTCATTATAAATAGACCCTCAAGACACCACTGGCTGGCTCGTACTCCTCGTGCGGGGCTGGGAGACCGACAACGGAGAGGAACTCTGCTCGGCCTCACCTTTTAGAGGATGTCCACGCCAATAACATCATTTGCTTCCAGCACAAAGGTGCTCCTGCTGACAGCAAAGTGTTCACAGGCGCTTGGTTAGCCCACAGGTGGCAAGTATGTGAGGTAACCTGGACTGCAGGACAGACCCAACTTTGTCCTCCACCCCCAGGGCTCAGCTGGGCAGGTTAGTCTGTAATGTTTACTCTGGACTCCAGTGACTGAGACGAGAGTCATTGGAGTCCTGTCTTCCTGATCTCTACCCCTACCACCTCCGACCCCACGCCCCAATCCATTCCTCTTTGGTTCAGAAAGTCCTGCCCCTGGGAAGCTTTAGTTCTGCTCTCATGATCTCTCCTATGAAACTGAGTCATAAGAAGCCAGGTCTGGCAAACTCCTGCCCCTCAGTGTCTCAAGATCCTCTGAGGTGGAGCAGACTGAGAACAGGTCACTCCCCATAGGTCTAGGAATCCTCTGACTGTCAGCCATTTGCTTCCACGGGAAGCCAGTGTACTGATCCTGTGCCAGCCTCAATGAGTGCAGCTGCTACCATCCTATGTGAGAGGCTGAAGGAACAAACCTAGTGAAGCCCTGGGTCATCCAGATGAGCCCCAAAGTGTTCCCACTTTTGCCCAAGGCTCTGTCACAAGGACAAGGTCAGCTTGCTAGTTAGCAGTCCATGACAGAACACCAGATGGCATCACTTTTGGATAAACAAAACCAGAAGCTGAGAGGCAGTACCACCTCTACGTTCAGCACTCAGGAGGCTGCAGTGTAGCTCTATCCAAAACCCTGAACCACAACTGAGTGCATCTGCACAAACGGTACTGGCTTTGTCTGTAGGACAGCTGTGAGCCTGAGTCAGAGATGAAAGTGATGTGTAGAACTAAGATCACCTTGGCCGACCATTGTGGATTCAGAGTGTCAAACAAGAAATCTAGCTGAGGCTCCACAGTGAGTCAAAGGTGGATCCCCACCTGTTCGTTCATTCTACCCACTGCTTACTAACTCCTATACCTGGGCTCTGCCCATCGGGATGGCTCAGAAAACAAGCAGTGCCATGGGATAGCTCTTGTGATGAGGAAAGCGGTCTCCTGGTGTCTGTTCTCTCTTTGAGGCTAGCAAGAGTCAGCATGGTGGTCAAGATCTAGCTCATGCCCTGCTCCAGAATGTGCTCTGGAGTTGGGGCCCATTCCCCAAAAAGGACCTGCTGCAGTAGTCAGCTGTGTCAGTAAGTTTCTGTGAGTCACCTATGTGCTGGTGAGGAAGTGCCCCGCTGGCCCTTCAAGAGATCTGTTCAGCTATTTTCCTCGGCTGTCCAGCCCATTGCTTGGTGCTCTGAGAATGGTGCTTATGTACACAGGCTCCAACTCTGATCCTGACTCTGCTACTGACTCACTAATAAGAACAAGTCTGACCTCTTCACAAATTGGAAAGAAACACAGATAAAGGGTTTTATGATCAAAATGAGGGGGTGAAGTGCTGGCACCTGGCATGGGGCTGAGGAGGGAGGACTTCCCAGGAGCTACAATGAAGTGACACCCTGTGGGACAAATCACAAAAACACAGGTTTTCTTATTCTGGATCTGTGAGGGAGGGGCTTCTATCAAGCCATATTAAGATGTGTTTACAAGTGTGGTTCATATTATTAAGAGCAGTCTACACACAAGTGTGTGTTAGGGGAGGGACACATGACCTACAGACCAGGGTAGAGGCATCCTGCAGGGACCGGAAAGGGTGAAATATCGAGACATTTCTTTCCTTGGATAAAAGGAAGGAGACCTCACAGAGACAGGACAACATTTTCCTGGGTGTGGTGCCTACAACACACCAATGCTAAGATCTGAAGCACACAGGAAACTGGGCAGTCAACATTGCCATTTCCGGGGCAAGAAGACGGCTCGGTTGGTGAAGAGCTTATCATGTAACTGGGGACCTGTACATGACAGGTCCTAGCATCCCTGTAAAGAAGCCATGCGCAATGGTGTGTGCCTGTTATCGTAGCCCTGGAGAGAGGGAGACAGGACACCCTCGAGACCTCACTGGCCAGCCAGTCACACTCAGCAGGATGGTGGTGTGTTCCAAGTTCACTGGAGAATCTTGTCTCAAAAAAAAAAAAAAAAGGAAAGGAAAGAAACTCAGAGCCACATTCATGCTGCATGGCAAGTGCCTCACTGTCTCCTCAGCGTCACTGCACCAGGTTTCTGCGCCTGAAACTCACCAATCTGACCACATGGGCTGGGCCATGAACTCCTCCTCCCCAGTAGGGGTTTGGATTATAGCTCTGTGCCATAAGACCCAGCTTTTGGGTGCTGGGGATGGAACCAGGGTCTGCATGCTTGCATGGCAAGTACTTTCCTGACTGAGCTGTTTTTAAGTGAATAGTCGGAATGAAAACATAAAATCTTCCAATAAGCCTTGAGGGAGCAAGAGGCTGGAGCATCCCAAGGGCTTACTATTCTCCAGTGAAGATGATGCTACATGGTGAGCAGGTAGTGCTCCATTTAAACGGGGAAGATCGGGACTCTGTTGGGCGTTTGAGGTCCTAACTGGGGCCTCTTTGGAAAGCCTCTGCCTGCTCTACTTTCCAGGATAACAAAGATGCTGCTGAAGAAAAGGTAGTATCATTAATTAAGACAGGTCAAAAATAAAGGCTCTCAGTTTCTCAAGTACCTTTCACAGAGTGTCTTCTTTTAAATTATTTGTTTTAAATTTTGGGAAGAGCATGCATGTGTGCGCCAGAGGACAACCTGTAGGACTTGGTTCTTTCTACCACGTGGATACGGTTGGTGGGCTTGGCAGGAGGCGCCATTACCCACTGAGCCCTTTTGGCAGCCCAGAGTGGCTTTCTTGACTTGGTAGGCATTACACTATTTGGCCTGACAGAGATACTGTAGAGTGGAGGGCCCTCTGGTGCAACACAGTACATGCAAATCTTGGCCTCACAAAGCCCTCACACTGTACCACGCCCTGTACACCAGCTGCCTTGGGCTCTATCCAGATGTGTGCATGAAAGGCTTACACTTTGACTTAAGTAAAACAAAGGATTCATTTTGCTTTTGTAAGTCTGAGACAATTTCCCATGCTGTTGAGAGAAGGAAACAAGCCACAAAGAGAATCCCAAATGGCCATTTCCTGCTCCGGACCTTGGCAGAGCCCTCTGCCATGCCCTAATGGGAAGAGACCCTTAGCAAATAATGCTTCAGATTTACTGAGACAGAAAGTCAACTTCCTTTGATCCTGAGGTCAGCTAGAAGAGTTCACAGGAGGGGGCTGGGGGTAGAAGAGCCAACTCCTCAGCGCCTCTGGACCACAAGTGACATTCAGCTCAGACTGGAGGAAATGTCAGTGGGACTGGGACAGTGTCACTGAGGATCCAGTTAAGGAGGCTCCAAAGTGCACTTGGGAGGAGACAGTTTAGTGCTAAAAGCATAGCCATGGGCCACAGCAGAGTGTCAATGTCACATATTACAAATAGATCCTAAGGGACAAATTTTGTTTTGCTTTTTGAAACAAGGTCTATGTAGCCCTAACTTGACTGTCAACTCACTACTCACTATGTAAACCAAACTGGCTTTGAACTCACAAAAACCTGACTGCCTCTATTTACCAAGTGCTGGGATTATAAAGGTCTGTGCTACCACACCTGGCTCTAATGCAGTCTCTCTCTGTGTCCCCGTCCGTCTCCCCTCCCCGGTGCCCCTCCCTCTGTTAACTGTAAGCAGAAAACATTAAAATCCAGCCTGCTCATACCTACTACACAACAGCCCTGCCTATGTGCTAGAGTAAAGACTTGAAAGTCTGCATGAACTCTGCACCTGCATCATTGAAACAGGACCTTTAACTTCAGTTACCATGCACAGCAAGTGAATGAGCAAGTTGCCTGTGTCATAAAAAACAAGCGAAAAGATCCATTTAAATACCCGGCAGGCTGAGGTCTCAGCCAGGGCTACACAGTATAACCTGTCAATCAGGCTCCTCCACAGTCATCTAGATTTAGTGCTATTCCACAAAAACCACAAGACATCACAGATAAAATGTAAGGAAACGCAGGAGAGCTGTGATGATTAAAGCAAGATTCCCTATGAAGTCACAGTAGTCAAGACAGTTAACTACACTGATGAGTGGCATCTATGTCTCCAAAACTCAAGGATCTGGAACAGAGAACAGAAAAAGACTGGCAGAGCCTGGCTGGCTGAATCACAGATATGTAGAGCTGGCCCCGAGGAAGGGGAGCTTTTTCATAAAAAATGCTGAAAACTTGAATGCAGAAAACCAAACAATCCTAAACTATTTTATTGATTGGTAGATACAGGGTTTTTTGAGAGTAGCCTTGGCTATCTTGGAAATCACTCTGTAGTCAAAGCTGGCCTAGAACTCAGATTTGCCTGCCTCTGCCTCCTGAGGACATGAGCATGGCATCTGGCCCCACCCCAAGAACAAAAACATTCCTTTTTATTTTAAAAATTAAGTTTAGGTGGACAATAGAGACACATGCTTTTAATCCCAGTACATTTGAGACAGAGGCAGGCAGGTGAATCTCTGTGAGCTGGAGGCCAGCCTGATTTACACAGTCAGTCCCAGGACAGCCAGGGCTACACACACAGAAATCCTATCTTGAAAAGAAAAAGCAACAACAAAAAAATTAACCTTAAATGGATCATGAATCTACATATATAACAGGAAAATTTTAGGAGAAAACAACAACAAATCCTCATTACCTGAGGTTAGTTTAGCATTATCTTAAAAGAAAAATTGATAAGCTAGATTTTTATCAAAATTAAAAGCTTCTATTGTATAATTACTGCTAGGATGAAATGGTAGACATAACTTATAATCACCAGCATTTGGGAGATAGAAGAAGGGAAGCAGGAAGGAGTTCATGGTCATCCTTGGTTCCATCACCAATCCAAGGGTAGCTGGGCCTACATGAAACTCTCTCCGACAAACATACACAGGAAAAAAATGTGGCTGGTGATGGTGTAGTGATGAAGAGCCCTTGGTGGTGATAGTATGGTGGTTAAGAGCCCTTGGTGGTGATTAAGAGCCCTTGGTGGTGGTGTGGTGATTAAGAGCCCTTAGTGGTGATGGTGTGGTGATGAAGAGCCCTTGGTGGTGATGGTGTGGTGGTTATGAGCCCTTGGTGGTGATGGTGTGGTGATGAAGAGCCCTTGGTGGTGGTGTGGTGATTAAGAGCCCTTGGTGGTGATGGTGTGGTGATGAAGAGCCCTTGGTGGTGATAGTGTGGTGGTTAAGAGCCCTTGGTGGTGATGGTATGGTGGTTAAGTGCCCTTAGTGGTGATGATGTGGTGGTTAAGAGCCTTTGGTGGTGATGGTATGGTGGTTATGAGCCCTTGGTGGTGATGGTGTGGTGGTTATGAGCCCTTGGTGGTGATGGTGTGGTGGTTATGAGTCCTTGGTGGTGATGGTGTGGTGATGAAGAGCCCTTGGTGGTGACGGTGTGGTGGTTATGAGTCCTTGGTGGTGATGGTGTGGTGGTTAAGAGCCCTGGCTTGTTCAGAGGACCCAGTTTCAGTTCACAGCACCCACATGGGAGCTCACAACCATCCATAGCTAGTTCTCTTCAGACCTTGGAGGATACAATCATGCACACGGTTGTCTACACATAAGTGCAGGCAAGACAGTTAAATATAAGAGACATCTTTTCTTCCTTTCTTCCTTTTTTATAACTTTTTTTTAAAGCCAGGTGGTATACACTTAATTCCAGCACTCAGGATCAGAGAGAGGTAGATCTCTGTGAGTTCGGACCCAACCTGATCTATATAGAGAGGCCCTTGTTTAAAAAAAATATATCTCAAAGCAAGTAAACAGAGCCCTGCAGTAATCTATAACGTACTGTTACAGTCTCGGGGTCTGGATCTTGTTCTTGCTTTCTTCCAGTTAAAGAATTAAAACGAGTAAAACAGACACTTATCATACCATTTATATATGGGAACTTGGCAGATGGCAAATCTCATTTCAAATTAATGTGGAAGGGATGGCTGTGATTTTGCCCATAGCTTATAACTTCTTCCCAGGATAACACAGACACCGGGATTTCTCTTCAAGGCAGGTCAGGGAAGCAATTCCCGCCCCTACACACAAACATGTGCCCCTGGTCTGGAGTTGGCCATGGAGTCTTGGCCTATGACTTGCCTTGTCTGAATAATAATTAGAAAGGAAGGAGCTCAGCATGGACAGGCCTGTCTGGACCCTTCTCTTAGCATACATACATAGCTGCCTATGCTATCTATAGCCACTCCACTATGATGACATCTCCAGAAAAACCTAAAAGAATGGGGCGCAGAAAATTCAATAAGTAGAGGCTCCTAAAGAGTCGTGAACCCAGAAGAAGGCACAAAGAAAGGCTCAGTACTCCTCCACCCTCTGCATCTCACGAGCTCCCTCCAACTGTAATGCCTTTATAATAATCCAGCCAGCAGAATTTCTGAGCTCTGTGAGCCACTTAAGGAAAGGCTATGGGAATGATTTATTCAGTCAGCATCAGAAGCACCAGTAAGGCTTCCTGAGGCTTGCGCCTGGCATCTGCTATGGGACCAGTCCTAAACACCCCCACCCTCATCTCCTGGTAGGCATCATGAGATTGAACTGAGTCGAAGACTCGAGGCTGGTGTCTGTTTCTGCAGCACAGATTGCGTTTGGTGCCTAGAAAACTTCCCAATATAGTGTCAGATGTGGCCTCTGTTGTAACAGGGTATAGAAGAAACTGAGTCAAGGTCTATTTTTCCTACCCAACAACCTAATCAAAACTGGGGCTGGAACCATCAAAACAGAAAAAGCGAGAACTCTATCCCCCATGGTCATACACTTAGGCTGGGAATGGTGGCACATTCTTGTAATCCAGCACTTGAGAGGCTGAGGCAGGAAAACACAGTGAGGCAAGAAGGAGCAATAACAACAAGCCAGATGGACTGAAGGGTCCTTGTCAGAGGACTGGAGAGATGGTCAGTGGTTAAGAGTGCTCACTAAGCTTGGGGATCAGAGTCCAAACCCCCACTCCCAGGTCAAGTCTAGTTCCCTGTGCATGCCTGTGCCCAGCACTGCTCAGGGCACAGAAAGAATATCCCTGGGACCTACTGGTTCCCAACTCAAACAAAACCAAAACCAAACCCAACACACCAGCTTGGGTTCAGGAAGAGTCCCGACCTCAAAGAAATACAAGGGAAATTATAGAGAAAGACACAGGAGTCTTTCCTATGGCCTCCACAGAGATACACATATACATAACAATGTTAGATAAACAAAACCTAAAAGTACACTATAAAAAAGTTAAGAGAACCTGATAGAAGACATCTGTAAGCCTGCAAGTTTATAAACCAACAAGAATCCATGTATCAAAAAGAGACTTCTCAGCCAGGCATAGTGGCGCACGCCTTTGATCCCAGCACTTGGAAGGCAGAAGTAGGTGGATCCCTGAGTTTGAGGCCAGCCTGGTCTATGTAGAGAATTCCAGGACAGCCAGAGCTACATAGTGAGACCCTATCTCAAATGTTTCTCCCTGCAAACAAAACAAATCAGGGTTCTCTAAATATTACTAGGAAAAGACAAATTAACAGGAAAAAGCAGTCTAAGAATATATACAGGGGCAAAGAGATGGATGGCTCAGTGGGCAAAGACAGACACTACCAAGTTCAGCTCCCAGGATCCATGTGGTGAGCCAAGCCCTGAAAGTTTCTCTGACTCCACGTGTGTCATGGCACATGAACAAGTAAATACAGAATAGAATTTAGTTATATAAGTTATGCATATATAGGGTATTTGTTCAAGATCATTGGTAATCTAGAAGGCAAAAAAGAAATACTATTTCACACCCACTTACAGGTGCTAAAATTTTAAAGTCGGCTGATTAGATTTTTTTTCCAAAGAAAGAAAAAAAATGGAACTTGTGTAACACTAGTTGTTTATTCCAGTAACAGGAGCAGCCGCTGCAGGGAGAACTGGATCTTGGCTGCTCAGTCCAAGCTGTCCAGGAGGCAGCAGCAGCAGAGTGCAGCCCAGCATGCAGCTAGGACTGCCTGACACCCGCCATCCATGTCCGTCTTCCTTTCCCGTTCCAAAATGTACACTGGGAGGGGCGGGCGGGGGAGAGAGAGAGCGGTTAGGATGGGGCTTGGAGCAGGGGTGCTCTGGCAGCACTTACCACACTGTAAGACTCACGCAAAGCGGTCAGCTCTACGAGGGCAGAACAGGGACCACTCCAGTGTCCAGCACTCATCAGAAGCTGTCACCTCACTTTCCACAAGTCTGAACCCCACCCGGCACAGAGTGACTCTTTACAGTCCTATGCCCGATGGGTGTGGTTTGGGGAAGCTTTACCCAGCGCCATTTAATCCTTACAACACTGTTACTACCCTCCCATGGGCCTCTGGGGGGTGGGGGGCGGGCACGCCTGCCAAGGGGAATTTGTAGGAATGGGATACCACTACTTTGGCTAAGGAAAAAAATCAGGATCTAGAATTTACCCTAGAGTCCAATCAGCTAAAGGATGACAGCGCCTAGAGGAGATGGAATACCAGCCTTCAAAGAGCTAGGTGGGCCTCTATGTGGCCAATGGTGTAGGAAAGGTAAGGACCTAGTAATGCTTTTGTAATTTACATGGAAAGAAAGGGTATCCATGCTTCTGAGACAGTGTAATGTAAGAAACTCAAATGTCAGGCTGTGGGGAAGAGGAGAGGGTTCCGCTTTTCTGAAAGCCAGGCTCATCCGATCCCGGAGCCACACTCCAGGCGCTCCTCTAACGTAGAGCAGAGGAGGGAAGCAGGAGGCCCCGCTCCGGCAGGGGACTGTCTGATTTGGGCTGCTAGGACCCTTCCTACCCCTGCAAGTGTGAGTCCTGGTGCTGACTGACCTGGCTGTCCCAAGTCACTGTCAGTTACAAGTCCCACCCAGTCTACGCCCCTCACGGCCACACTGGCAGCTCGGATCCCTGGTCCCATCCATCCAAAAGCCTTGATTCTAGTCACACTCCCTCAGGACCCATGGGCCCTGGGTGAACACAAGGGCTCAGGCTAGGCAGCAGAAGCCAGATCACGTTATCAGCCTCCGCATGAGTAGCTCAGGGCCCAGAGGGTGAGCACCCAGCACCTTGTGTCATTCCCAGAGCCAGGCCCCTGTGATTACAAACCAATCCCGATATGCCATAGCCCAAACATATTACTATCAAGGTTTCCGTTGAACCTGCCTCCCTCTCCGAGCGTGACTCAGCATCTCCCACAGCAATGCCGGCTTTCCCCTCTTTTCTCTGAGAACACAGGGCGTCGTCTGTTGGATCCTTTCTCTGCTCACCTCAGCTTGATGCTCATGTTCCTTTGAATCCTAAGTAGGCTCCCTGACACTCCACTGCTGCAGCCTAGGTCCTTAGGGCACCCTATCGGGAGAAACTTCAGAGCAACTCCCATTCACCCAGCTGAGTTCATCCACTGCAAATATCTCCTTCTGCCACTCCTAGGTGGCCCTCCAACATCTGGAGTGCTAGGTTACAGGACTGAAGCCTCCTGCGCAGCACACCTGCCTGCATCTCCCAGACACGGCCTTTGTAATTTATCCCAGACACTGGGCCCAAGCCCACACAGCCCTGCACATTTACAGGCGTCCAGCATACTGTGGTCCAATTTTATGGAGAAAGAAACTACTTGAGAGAGCTACATGACTTTGTCTAAAGTCAGCTGTCAGCATCTCCAGCCAGGCTCCAGCTACTCCGCAGCACATTCCTACTGTTCCTCACCAGCCACGTTGCCCATTTGTTCAACAACACCTAGGCTCTCATCTCAGCACTTATTCCTTGAGCCTCACCTATCCAGACTCCATGGATCCTATGGGTATGTAGGGCCTCAGACACCTTAGAGCAAGTGCCCTTCCCTGCACCAAGGACCTGGATCTGACCCATCTGTCCCCAAGGCAGGCTGCTTACTAGCAGTGATCACAGAAAGCAGGACCAGCAAGAGTCAGGAAACCTAATTCTAGGCAGTCGGTGTGCAGTATAAAAGCAAGTAGCAGGCAGGGAATAAGCTAAAGAGGAGTGTGGATTTCCTATGATAAAATTCCACTCCAGCATAAAGGCCTGGATCTAGTAGCTGTGGAACTCTGCAGAACTCTGCCTCTGAAAGCCAGGTGAAGGGGCCGGCTCTGAGGCAGCCAAGTGTGCTTGGGTTTATAGCAGAGATTAAAGGCAAAGTCTGCCAGACAGGGGCCAGCATGGCTCACAGCTGTGCCCTACAACGTGTGCATTAGCATATTTTCCCATGGCCCAGACCAGCTCTATGAGCACACAACATCCAACTGTTTGAAACAGTATATCCTTTGCCCCAAGCCTGCAATATGCAAAAAGGCAGCCCCCTACCTACGTTTTCAAGATTCCTTTGTCTTTATCTCTCTAGCCCTTTTCCTTACCTTGGGAATCTGAGGTACAACAGGAAGTAGTAAGTATGGTAGGGATGAAAGAGGCAGTAGGTTCTGCCAAGACTCTGGCGATAGAAATTGAGATAAAAACAGAGAAGGACCCAACCTTCTTCGGTGACAACTGTATACAGGCTGTGATATTCCATTATTTAGTTCTTGTCCCACAGTCTCTGGCTCCTCCCTCCCGCCAGAGGCAAGCCACAGAAACTAGGACTTCCCCACCTTTCTGTCTTGTAACTGGCTGCAAAGAATGAATTCCCTTAGGGCTGCTCATGGTGGCATACATCTTTAATCCCAGCATTTGTGAGTTCAAGGCTAGCCTGGCCTACATAGTGAGACCCCGGTCTTAAAAAGAAAACAAAACAAAAATAAAGTCTCTGGCCTACCTTGAAGGGGGTCAGAAGACCTTCATTCCCCAAGGGTCTTGCCCAGTGCCCTGGGGGAAGAGCCACCCTGACAGGCATGCTGGGTTTCCCTCTCTATTTGTGAGACAACTGACCCTTTAGTCCAGTACAGCTGCACGGCTCCCTGTGAAATGTCTCCATAAAACATCCCAAAGAGCAGAGGCTGGGACTTCTGGGCAGCCCTAAACTCATAGCAGTTCCTGGAAGTGTCAGTCCTGGAGAGGGCACACAAGTACCATTTCTGCACTCTGCTCGGCCCACCTCTTCACCTCTTCACCCATGTCTTGTGTACTGGCTTTTATAATAAATCAGCAAACAAAAGTGTTCCCTGAGCCGCTCGGGTAACTACATGAACTAGGAGGGGCTGTGGGTGCCCCGTTAAGAGCAAGCTGATCAGAACCACAGGCAAAGCACAGACCAGGACCGGCACCTGGAGGGAGCACACACTTGAGACTGAGTCTTCACCCCATGCCATTCTGGGTGGACAACCTGAGAAGCAGATCAGGGATTCCTAGGCTGAAGCCTGATACTACAGAACTAGATGCTTGCTAGTTTGGTGGGAGAGACTCCCGTGTTGTTAGCGGTCACAGAAAGGAACATATGGAAAGGGGTGCTTTGGTTTTCCAGGGTATCCCAAGAGATGTTGTGTTGATTGTTTCTGTCAACTTCATATAAGGTGGAGTTATCTGGGAAGAGGAGGCCTCAGCTGAGGGACTGCCTGGACTGCTGGCAGGTCTGCAGAGCATTTTCTTGACCGATGTGAGGGACTCAGCCCACTGTGGGTGGCACCCTTCCTGGTCAGGTGGTCCTGGAATATGTAAGCAAACAGGCTGAGCAGGCCAAAGAGAGCAAGCTCAGAGGAGCAGCACCCCTCTAGGGCATCTGCTGGAGTGAGTTCCTGCTTGGGCTTCCTTCCCTCAGTGAAGACTGTGATTAGGATGTGTAATACAAGCCCTTTGCTCCCTCGGCTGCATTTGATCATAGTCTTAATCATAGCAACATAAAGCAAAAAAAAAAAAAAAAAAAAAAAAAAAAAAAAAAAAAAAAAAAAAAAAAAAATGCTCATAAGCCTTGAGACAGAGCGTCTCAATTTTGTGGGAGGTACTACATTGAGGATTTCAGAATAGCGATAATACTAAACATATCAAATTGAATTTAGATGTACAATCATCTACTTCTAGCCAAGTAACCTTGGGCAGGTGACAATCCCTCTTAGCCTAGTTTTCTTCTGCTGTAGAAGAGGGTAACACTGGCAGCCTGTGACCCAGAGACCATACATGTCAGAGCAGTGCTAGCATACTGTGAAACACTCAGGAAACATCACTGAGCGCTCACCATTAGTCACATGACTGTGAGCTTTCTGGCATGTCCCTTCCTAACCAAGTGAGGAATGTTCTTGCTCCGTAGCCAAGGCTAGCCTCGAACCCTCAATCCACTTGCCTCAGATGTCCAAATGCTGGGATGACAGGCATGAGTAGGACTCTCATAGGTAGAGCTATAGAAGAAGAATAAAGGGCTCCCTTGGACTCTGGGGAAAAGCACCTGAAATCAACAGGAGGTCAGGGCAAAGCCACAGAAGCAAGGGGCCCCATGTAAGTAGAGAAGGACAGTTCCTGTGTGAGGGAAGAGTGTGCCCTAATGAGGATGAGGGAAAGCAGGTCAGAGCTGGTAGGTCATGGGAAGGGAGGGACGGGAGAACATTAGCTTGGGGGGAACTTTGAAGTGTCTGCCCTCACTCCAACTAACACACATCTCCATACCTTCCCTGTCATTTTTCCTTTGGATTCAATAACTGGAGTCCAGGTCACTCCTTTGGGAAGGCCAACTCTTAAAAGCCCAGGCAAGGCCCAGGCAGAGTAAGAGGACCTTACATACTGAGCCTGAAACACAGTAACCATTGGGAGGGAGGGACAGAGGATATTAGCCTGGGGACATAGACATAGCTACAGCCAAATGGATAGGCCCATGTCCCGGAAAAACATGCCTCAACTACTGAAGGCCTCGATACCCTGGGCACCCTGGCATGAACCCTGCTCCTCCCATGGGCTTCACCTGCACCTGCCTATACCACCTGCTAGGCCTTAGCCTTTCAAAGATCCAGAATGGGCACTAGCACCTGTGAGCAAACAGGCATGTTTGTCCACCTCCAGGAACTGGTCGGGCCTCATAGCCTTTGAATAACTATTCTTTCTCCTTTTTATGTCAAAGGAATGGACTGCAGGGCTCATGGCAGAAAGTACCTGCTCTGAGTCAGCTCCGTCCAAGTTGATGCTGAAGACTCAGTGCAAGATTGGGTCACCTTGTGAAAATATCCTCCTTACCCTCTGCCCCCATGAGACCTCTGATCATGATAGATATCTAATTGTCCTCTAGCATTTGAGACATATCAAACAACAGCAGGGCATAATCCAGGTTACAGCCCTACCAGGTTCCTTATCCAGCTCAGACCTGCCTGACACCCCTTCCTTCCTTAGTTCAGCTCTAGTTCAGCTCTGCTCCTAACTTGGATTGTCCTTGTCACCTCTCAGAATTGATGAGACTGTCTTGTCCACAAAATACCACCTGGCTATCTCCCTCTGTCCCAGCAGCCATGTGCCAAGCATCAGAAAAGAAGCTGTGTCTCTGCTCTGCACCAGCTAGTATCTGGCAGCTCCTGGGAGGAGCCTCCCTTGCCCATCAAGGCTCTTTGGGCCGGAGACTCCTGCAAACACTTGCAGTCATGCAAAGCCTAAAGCCTTGTGAGCTGAGCCCTGAGGCAGAACAGGCTGCGTGGCCCGTCTGCAGGGATATGGTGAGCTGGAGGGATGCAGACTCTAGCTGGTGATGCTCTTACTTCTACTCTCGTCATCAGAACACAAACACACAGGGCCATCCGAGACATACATCCAAACTGGATTCTGAGTCCTTGGTTCACACACTGCCCGCCCCAACAGGGCCTGAGGTCCAGGGGCTGGCAGGATCTCTGCACCATTCACGGGGCTGCATGGCCTACAATAGTGTCTGTGGCCACGCAAAAGAAATCTGAGTGGCTCATCTGTGGGTCTAGAGAACTTAAAATTGACATAGAAAACATCAATGAGCTTTCCTTTCTGCTGGGACCGGCTGCTTGTCGTCGAAATGGGCAAGTTCATGAAACCCGGGAAGGTGGTGCTGGTCCTGGCTGGATGCTACTCCGGACGCAAAGCTGTCATCGTCAAGAATATAGATGATGGCACCTCGGATCGCCCTTACAGCCATGCCCTGGTGGCTGGAATTGACCGCTATCCCCGAAAAGTAACAGCTGCCATGGGAAAGAAGAAAATTGCCAAGAGATCCAAGATCAAGTCCTTTGTGAAAGTTTATAACTACAATCACCTCATGCCCACCCGGTACTCCGTGGACATCCCCTTGGACAAAACTGTTGTCAACAAGGATGTTTTCAGAGACTCAGCCCTGAAACGCAAGGCCAGGCGGGAGGCCAAGGTCAAGTTTGAGGAACGATACAAGACAGGGAAGAATAAATTGTTTTTCCAGAAGCTCCGCTTTTAGGTATATTTTTGTTTCCATCATTAAAAATTAAAAAAAAAAAAAAGAAAACATCAATGACCATTAAGACCATGGCTTCACACAACCACCCATCTCCATTTCTAGCACTAATGCCAGGCAAATACAGTGGGACAAAGGCTCAGAAAGCCTTATCTATGATAGGACAGCTGCAACCAAATAAAGCCAACTCCCGTGCAGGTATGTCATTAGCCAGTGGCAATTCTCAATGTCAAGAAGCATCACAAGTGGACCAAATTTTCCTAGGGGACATTTACATGTAATTCTATAATTCTCCATGTTCCTTAAGAACCAGTTGAAACAAAAGCAGATTATCAGGGCCACCAGACTGAGGGATACTGACGTGCCTACACAAAACTGCCGTGAGTATAAGACAAGAGTCCTCAGGCTTCAAAAGCTCTTGGTTTCAAGTCCCCAGATGGAGCCATTTCTAGAGACAAGCCCAAAAGAAAGGCAGGGTTCTGTCTAGCCCAAGGCCACTTTCTGAATTTCAAGGGTGCCCCCACAGTTGCAAGGAAATCACCAAGTCAAGAGCTCTCCATGGAAGGTGATATGCAAAACTACAGCTGCAGCCTGCTATGAAAGCCGATCAAATATCAAAATGCAGTGTGATGCTGAGGTGACCCTCTTCTAAAGGGTCCACTGCAGTCTAAATTTAGAAAGTGAGTAGAGCTGACTTGTGTCTGAAGGTCAAGCCCTCAGCAGAGAAAGGTAGCTCATCAGCAACCAACCCTTCTCCAAAGTAAATGAATACAAGGACCTGAACAAATACTGTATACCCATGCTCATCATTTACACTATTTGAAATTATTTACATTGGCTGAAAGGTGAACACTACTCAATATCCACCACAAATGAATATATGTGGAGCATATCTTAATGGAATAACATTCAGTCTAAAAAAATTTGGACACATGCTGCAACATGAATAAACCCTAAAGACACACTACATGAAATTGACCAATCACATAAGGGCAGATACTATATGATTTATATGATTATAATTATCAGAAATATATACAGTAGTCAAATCCATAGGCAAAAAGTAGAATGGGGTTGTCTGGGGCAGGACAAAGAGAGTATGGGGACCTGTTGTTCAAGAGGTGCCAAGATTTGGTTTAGGGAGACATGTCTGGGAGACAATGACTGAACAACCATACAAATGCAGCTGATATTAACCAAGGAGCTTCTGATCTTAGACGAGGTCAAAAGAGCAGATTTTGTTATAAATATTTAACTGCACAAAGGATCCTAAGTGGAATCGAAACCTATATTCCTCAGTCTTCTACTGATCTGTGGGGCTTCCAGGGCTCTTCAACATTCAGTAAGTCAGGACACCACAGCTTAGTTTACAGTGCTTAAAGTCTGCTGTTCTGGCAGCATCGTCCATTCTGCTCTGTCCTGTGCTCCCATGTGGCTAGCCCGGACTCCAGTCAGCCAGAGGCATGTCATGGTTACCAAAAGCCCAAGTCTTCTCTGCCTGCTCTGGTGCCTGCCTTCCCTCTTGGTGCTCAGGGGGCTCCAGCTGTGGCTGCGGACACTGCTCAGGCTCCCACCTCACAGGCCTACTTCTCCTGACACAGTCAACCCCAGAGGGGAGTCTAGAACAAGAAGACACTGTCTAACTCGGAGTTTGCAGAAGAACCGAAGACATCGCACACAGCTAGGGGGTACAATCAGCATCAACACGAAGCCCACCCGAAATTCAGAGTCAGGAAAGGGTCCTCTCATAATGAGCTGAGGTGGGATGAATTTCAACCCTATATCACTTTTGATTGGCCTGTTTTCTTCTGATCAGTACAGCCCTCATGGCCTGGTGGTCCCATCGTCCCAGGATGGCACGGTGGTGAGGATGGTTAACACAAGGCCTGTTATTATACTGTATATAGCAGCAGGAAGATGCTTGGGACCAGAGAACCACAGGGAAAAGGAGGGAGGAAGGAGTAGACCAGAAACATAGTGACTTAGCAGGCCAGGCCTGGGGGCTGGGGTAGGGGCATTGCAGAACTCAGGGCCAGCTTGAACTTGGACTTTTAGACTAGCCTGGCCAACTTTGTGAGACCCTGTCTCAAGATTAAATTTTTAAAAATGTTTAAAAGGACTGGAGATGTAGGTTGGTAATAGTTTGCCCAGCCCTGAATGTACGTAACCCTGAAAAGAGGCTTTAATCATTTTAGAGAGCTAACCAGCGTTCAGAGAAGTGGTCATCTTCTTGGTTTCCAGGTCCTGGGTTACAGGAAAAGAGGAAATGGAGAGGTTACTCTGAGGGGAACCAACACTTTGGAATCTGCCCAAGTGGGCAGGGTCACCAAGGAGGAAGCTGCTGGTTCTAACTTGCTGGTGTCCCGGCACAGAAAGGCACAGCAGCTGCTATCAGCAATGTCAGCCTGACTCAGATGCAGTGCCAGCCCCAGGAGTCTCATTCAAACAGTATCTGCCACATTCTCCAGGAGAACAAACACAACCATATCATTTCTACTGAACACAAAGCATGTGTTATCTTAGGTATACAGATCACAACTGGCTTCTACCCGGAACAGATTTCCAGGTTACTAATTAACAGCTCCCACAGACATATTTATACAAAAACACCCCAGGCTGTTTTCTTCCTTGACCAGCAGACATAATTATATGACAGTAAAAATAGCTGTTTTCTCCTGAATGCTGTTAGAGCCCTGGACACAGTGAGTTTTGAGGTCAAGAATGGGACAGGATGATATTGTCAATGGATATGATGGGATGGGACACACCTCACTGGTAAGAACTGATTGATCTACACCTCAGCTCTGTGCACTGAGCACAATGCCCAGGGTTAGAGGAGCAAGGGTTATCCCTGCACATCTGGAAAGAACATGTGGGGAGCTGTTAGTCACAAATGCTGTTGTTTTTGTAACACTGTGACAAGCCAACATCCACCTGAGTCAGAAACAAAGGGTTCTTAAGACTCCTTCCTCCCTTGCTCACACAGACACACTATTTGGCAAAGGAGAGGTCGGAGGTTTCCCCAGTCGAGAGAGGGAGACAGAGGCGACATTGGGCTTTACGACTGGAACTCTGCTAGCCTGGGACACAGAGTCAGAATTTAGAGAAACACCTTCCTCCCATGATCAACACTAGCAGTCTGGCCAGCTTGTCACTGAGGCAGTCAAAAGAACCACGACCTCACATTCCCACTGAAACAGGCTACCAATCTTTGCCATAAAATCCTAGCGTGGTTTGACCTTGAAGGTGAACCGGTTATACATGGAGTCTTGGCTCCACCAGGAGACTAGAAGACATTTGATTTCTGATGGACTATGAGGAGAGCTTGGCGTCCTCAAACAGTGGGCTGGTTTATGGCCCCACCCGTTTGATTGAGGGAAACTGAAGGCAGAACAAAGGCACTCAGGAACTCAGGAAGTCCACCATGCCACACGCTCACCCTAGGGCATACTCTTGGACACTCTGCAACATTCCAGCCTCTGCCTGTGCACAGCAAGGCAGTATCTCACCTGGCAACCCGCCCTGCCAAGGTACACTGCAGAGAAAGAACAGCCAGCCTAAGGCCACTCACAAGAAACAGCAGTCTCCCAGTTTTAGTTTCCCATCCGTGAAAGTCAGTCTCTCACTGAGTTAATCTACATGGGCCAGCGTCTAGAACACATCAAGCATTCTGTGTACATTAACTGCTATTACTACTCCCTAGACAGACACCCAAAGAAGGAAAGGCAGAGCTCCCAGGGGCTGAGACATCTCAAAGCTGGTAGAGCCTATACATACTTCAATACAACTAACTAACTCTCAAGAACCAACAAGAGACAAAGAAATGGTTAGAAGAGGTATCAGTGCCAGGCAACTAGGTGACAGTCCAGAAAGGCCAGGAGTGCTGCCTCCCAATAAATAAAATCCACAACCACACACAGGTATCCTTAGTACTTAAACTCCATACCAGAAGCTCTACTGCCCAGACTCTTACCACTCTTCACTCGTGACTGAGGGGGACAATGGTCATGTTTAGGAATCCCTTCTGGCCTTCCAGAAGAGCCCTGGGGAGTCCCCAGCTCCTAGTTCTACCTGGATAAAACTGCTCAAGTCTTTAACACCATTTCTCATTCTTTGCCCATAACCTAGCATGGGGAATTCAGTAGGCTTAGCACACAGAAGACACCAGATGAGTAAATGAATAAGCAATTTTCTTTGTGCCTGTTACTGTCACTAGAATAGCTGCTATTCAAGCCTCACTTGGAAGCAAGCTGCAGGTATATATTTAGCTGGTTGCTCTCTGAAGAACTATAAATATTAGTAAGAAAAAAAAGGCACCAAAACCAACCAGCCTCAAGTGCTTAAGGAAGACAGTTAACCATAAGACTTTTTTTTTTTTTTTTTTGAGACAAGGTCTCATTATATAATCCAGGCTAGGTTCAAACTCACAATCCCCCTGCTTTAGCCTCTAGAATGCTGAAACTACAGGCATGGCCGACCATAGGCACCTGCCACCCCCCTTCCCTTCCCTTCCCTCAGCTGAAATGCTTCAAACGAGCTCTGGGCATACCCTTAAGTTTCTGTAAAGGGCCCACAGAATCTCTGGCACCAGGACCATTACTTTAGACCACAGAGAGATCGAGGGAGAGGAGGATCAGGCAAACCAATGGAGCTCAGAGCAGTGGTGGTGCTGAGCTGGCCAGGGAAAGCAGGCCTCGAGCCCCAGAACGGCCTACCCGCTGCTCTAGATTCATGGGTACTCAAAGGCGCCCAAAGGGTCTTGGCAAGGAATTTTGGGGAACTCTAGAGTAAGGGGAAGAACTGTTGTGGTCCCTCACAAATGACCTATGATACACACGGTACATGAAACAATCAAAAAATCATTTTTCCCATACAATCATTTGGGGTTGCTGTTTGCTTGCTTTTTGAAACAGGGTCTCATTATGTATCTCTGACTGTCTTGGAACTCACTATCTCTTTGTAGACCAGGCTGGCTGCTTAACTCTCAAAGATCCATCTGCCTCTGTTTCCCAAGTAAGCAAGTGGTGGGATTTAAGGTGTGTGCCGCCATGCCTGGCCTCACACTGCCTCTAAAATCCTCTAAGCTGAGAGTTGGAGGTGTGGCCAAGCATATATGAGATCCTGGGTTCTATCTCCAAAGTTCAGAGAGAATTAGATACTATTAAAAATAAAACAAATATATAAAGAGATTCTACTTTCAAGAAAAGTATAAATGAAAGACAAAAATCTTTTCTAGGGGGCTAGAGAGATGGCTCAGTGCTTAATATCACCATTTGCTTCTACAGAGAACCTGAGTTCAATTCCCAGCACCCACATGGCACCTTACAACCACCTGTGACTTCAGCTCCAGGAGATCTGATGCCTTCTTCTGGCCTCCATGGCACCAGGCATGTACATATTGTACATAAACACATGCAGGCAAAACACTCACTCATGTACAATAAAATAAGTGTTAAATTTTTTTTTTCTAGGCTTCTCCTATGGCCTCTGGGAAGGGATGACTTAGTTAAAGGGGGGAAAGGACCCCAAGAAGAAACCTGGGGTGTACCCCAAGAACAGGAAATTAGGAGAACATGTGCACTCTGTTCTTCCCCCATTCTTCAAAAATCTCCTAATGTCTAAAATGCCATGAGTGAGTCAGACCAACCCTAGGAGGGGGGATCTTTTCCAATCAGTATCAAAGTCTAAATGCATAAGCCACTCCCCGAGCAGGGAAGGAAACAGAGGCCAGGACTATTGGCCTCCCCAAACTCAAGGGCAGCAGCTTTGACAGCACAGAGCAGCAGGCTTCCTGGTGCAAGCTGGTGAGACTCACTCAAAGAGTAGACCTACTCTCTTCCAGGGAGCCGAGGCAAACCAAGAGGATAAGGGCGGTGACCCAAACACTGTCAGGCCCACTCACTGGGTCTGTTTCTCTGGACTCCGGGTCCCTGCCAGCTTCTATTCTTAGCTCAGGAAAAAGGTAGGTAAGTTCTGTATGCCCAAGGTCCAGCTCCTATAGACACAAGCTCATTGGATTTAGGTCATATTTAATACGTCAGGCATAGCCCATTTAAGTCCAAGGCAAGTCCCTTATCCTCTCTGTGGCTCAGTTTCCTCTCCTGAAAAATGCCTACATTTATAACACCAACCTCTTAGAATGATTATAAAACTCATATGAGATATTCCTTGAGAAGCAGTTAGTACAGTGCCTAGCATAAAACAGAAGAAAAATCATGGTTGTTATCATTATTATTCTTTCTAAATTAGACAAGGGCTAAAAGGAAAAGTGATCTTTTTGTAGTGAGTTACACTGCTTTAAGATTAAAAAACAAAAACAACTAGTCTTGGGAAATGGCTGAGTCAGTAAGGTGCTTGCTGTGTAAACATAAGGATGTAAATTCAGAGCCCCAAGGCCCACATACAAAGCTATGCCTATGCCTATAACCCCAGCACTTGGGGATGGTGGTGAACAGACAGATCCTGGGCTTGCTGGCCAGCCAGTCCAGCAGAAAGAGTGAACTCCAGGTTCAGCAAGAGATCCTGTCTCAGATAGTAAGGTAGAGAAACAACTGGGGAAGACATCCCAATATCAACATCATAGGTGAGGCACATATTAGACTGGGGTGGAGAAAAACAGAGTTATCAGAGAAAGGCCAACATCTGAAATGGAGACCTCAGTATAAACTGACACCCATTCCTGAAGGCTCACAGTCTCAGGGGTCAAGACAAGGCAGCCAGCTTGTCTTCAAATATATCCCCTGGATGAAGACCGTGTATTTGACTAATTTCCTCATCAAATGGGGCTGCAACATGGACAGTAAAGCTGCCAAGCCTGGCAGAGTAAATCCCTGGACTCAGGTGGCAGAATGAGAGAGAGCATCCAGGTCACAGGCTCTGCCCCAACTCAGGAAGAGATAGCTGTGTAACTTACACTATGTTAAATTATGTGTATGTGTGTGTGTATTTGTGTGTGGGTATGTGCATGTGAGTGCAGAGGTCCCTAGAGCTGGAGTTACAGGAGGCTGTAGTCACCAGATATGGGTGCTGGGAAAAAACTCAGTCTTCTGGCGGGCAGTACTTGCTCTTAACCACTGAGTCATGTCTCCAATCTCCACAAAATTACTATTTAAAGTGGCCGGGTTTCTTGATATAAGAACCCAGGCCTAACCAGAGGAAGAAGTCTTGGGTTTTAGGAGAGCTGACTAAACTGGGCTTTGGAAGAAACCAGCTCATGTGGCCACAGATGACTCTGGATTGGGCTTTTACACGGCTCCTTTCTGCCAGGCTAAGTCCTCACTTAGAAGTGCAGACACCAACCCTTGCTGTTCTCTTTGTCAGCAGTCTAATGAGAATCAACCCAAATTATCGAGCATGTCAACCCTGGGGAGCCTTGATACTGGTATAGAGCAGACTTTGAAAGAACTGGGGAGCCAGATCTCCTGAAAGTGACTTCCATGAAAACCCAAGGGAGACTTCAGCTGTAAAGAGGTGTTCCTGGGGTTTCTAATATGGCTAACCACATTGACCACTGGGCGGATGGTGCTAGGTGGCTTTGGGCATTGTGCCACATGGGCAGCTGGTGTGACAGGAGCCACATTGCTCTGTGCAAGCCTTGGAGCCTAGGTGCTTGCAGTGCAAGCCAATGCCTTACTACTAATCAGAAGAAAGTATCCAGAGAGTTCCCCGTCACCCCGGTGTCCCCAGGACTAATGACCGGAAGCACTGGGCTTGCTCAGTAGGGCAAAGTTTGCAAGGAGAAGTTCCAAGAGTCTGAGATGGACCCACTCCGCCTCACTCACGGCTTAAACTCCCTTATAGCTATTTCTCTTGACATGTTTTCCTTGCTCACCAAATCTGTGTCCTCATTGTTTCTACTGGCCTTACGTGAAAAGTGGAGGGCGTGAGCATTTTCCCTCCAGATAAGAGAAAGTAATATCTGAGCGGAAAATCCAGCCTGTGTGTGGGTAAAGGAGGCTAAGAATATAATGAACAAACTGGTCTGGACAGCCCAAGCTTGTTTTTGGCCAGCAAGCACTGGATCTACCCACCAGCTAGCCAAGGAAAAGAAATCTGCCAAGAGCAGACTGTTTTCATACCCCATTACCTCTGAGTGCTGGGCAAGCCACGCTCTTCAGAAAAGAAACACAGAGTGTTGTGTATAAAGCACAGGAGTGTGTCTCTACTCCCCAAAGAAAGGGAAAGAGAGGCCATCTTTAGTAGTCTGTAGCCCCTGGTGTCCTCTTAGCTAGACTGTCTTTTTTTCTCTGTGTAGCCTGGTTGTCCTGGAATTCTCCGTAGACCGGGCTGGCCTCAAACTCAGAGATCCGCTTGCTTCTGCCTCCCAAGTGCTGGGATTGAAGCTGTGTGCCACTACACTTGGCTGGACTGTGTTTATGTAACCCATAGGTCCTTGAGACTTAGCAATTCACCCAGGAGACCACTCTTTAAGTGTTGGTGCTAAGTCCCAGGCAGCCTCCTAATGGCCATTCCCAGTCGCCTTTGTGAAGTTGTCCACAGTGCCACCAGAGAGATCTCACCAACACCAACTGTGTGTGCTGTTGCTAACACTGTACTCAAAGGCTATTCCTTTAATGCAAAAGGATCCAACAATTAAGACAGCTTGAAGCTAGACAGGTTTGGGTTCCTTATCAGGCTCAGCTAGCTACTATTCAAACAGACTGTAGGAAAGTCATTTTAGTTTCTCTCTCTTTTGGGACTGCTGCAAGGGTTAAGGAACTAGTGTTCACACAGCACTTGTCTAAGGTCTGATTAGATACAGTTACATTGTGACCAGCCCTGAAGGACAAGATGCTCATAACCAGCATATGCAGAAAGACTGGTAGCTATAAGGTTAGACATTTCTTCTTCTTTTTTTTTTTTTTAATATTTTTATCCTATGTGAATTGGTGTTTTGCCTACATATACAACTGTGTAAGGATATCAGATCTTAGAACTATAGACTGTTGTTAGTTGCTATGTGGATGCTGGGACTCGAACCCAGGTCCTCCGGAAGAACAGTCAGCACTCCCAACTGCTGAGTCATCTCTCCAGCCCCCATTTCTTAACCTTTTAAATTTATTCATTTGTGCGTGGGTAGGTGGGGGCCTTGAGGAAGTCAGTTCTCTCCTTCCTTCCACCGTATGGTTCTGAGGCTCACACTCAGGTCATGAGGCGTGGTGGGGAGCGCATTCATTCACTCACTGAGCCATCTCCCCCACAATTTTTGTTTGTTCGTGCATAGGAGGCCACATGATACAGGAGGCAAGTCAGGGAGTCCTGAGGAACCAGAGCAAGACTTTACAGCTTCTCTAGGTTCCTGATCTCACATGGATATTGCCGTGTGCCCTAAAAGACTGTTAAGGAATCAGAAATTCATCTGTGAATCTCTCAGCCCAGAACCAGGGACTACAAAAAGTGCTCAGTGAAGTGGCCAGTGCCAGACTCAGACGGCTGGGACTGAATGTGAGCTCTACCAGATCTTTGCTGCCCAGAGCCCTGCTGGCCCTTACATGGCTCCTTATCCGTATGGCAGCGATAACGAGAAGGCTTACCTCAGAGCTGTTCTTAGTACTAAATGAGTTCATATATAAAAGCACCCAACATGCGTCAGCAAATATTTGCTCTATTAATAACCAGCTCTTATTGGTTTAATGAAAAAACTAATTAATATTTAATATTAAAAACAAAACATTGGCCTGAAATTTTTTGTTCTAATGGCTTTAATTCAGGAATTGAGGGAAATTCAGCTCCTTAACCACAGACTGCATAGAAACTCAGAAGTGAAGCCTGTCCAGCCCAGAAGTTCTACATAATTCCAAATTCCACCAGCAGGATATGGCCTGTGTTTTCAGGAGCTGACAAAGTGGGTTAAGACGGCCTTTTCCTTCTCTGGGCTCAAAGGCAATGATCTAACAAAATTTTTTATGATTCAGATTCCACAACAGTGGTTCTCAAGGGAAGGTGATGTGGACCCTGCAGGAACATTGGGTAAGATCTGGAGACATAAATGCTGGCGGCTGTAGCACAGGAATGCTGTGAAAATACTACAGTGCTGCAGGAAAACACTTAAAGTATTTCTGGTAGAAGGGTCAATAATGCTGAGAAATCCTGCCTACAGGAAAGTTGCTTGTAACAAATACACAATGGTATCCACAATATAATAGCACGGTCAGCCAGATACAAAGGACATGTGCTTGTACTCAAGAACTGCCCAGGAAATAACAGGAAAATGAATGGAGAGGATGGGTTATCTGGATCATAAGTGGAATTTTTAAAGTCCCAGGACTATTATTAGTATGATATGAGACTGTAGGAATGGGAGCTAGAATTCAGTGGGTATAAATGCCCCCGTTCAGATTTCTCAGACATTCATAACTGCTGGCATCTTAACGATACCCCAGGTCCAACTACCGTAAATACTCTAGTCTCAGTCCAGAGGTGAGTAAGGGAGGGGAGTGATCAGTCTTTTCTGCAACAATCAAGCTGCCTTTAACAACTTGAAAAGGCTCTTCCAGTTTCCCTCTGTGCTGTCCTACATGTCTCTAAGTTATTCATTCTCTCTTCTCTTTCTCTCTCTCTCTCTCTGGATATTTTTAAATTTTTTGAGATGGGATTTTTTTCTATGTAGCCCTGTTTGCTATAGAACTTGTCATGTAGAGCAAGCTGGCCTCAAACTCAGTATGCCTGCCTCTGCCTCCCTCAGTATGCCTCCCACGTGCTGAGATTAAAGGCCTGCACTGCCAGGCCCAGTTAACTGTTCATTTTAAAATCACTTTCAAATAGTTACTCGGAAATCCAATGGTCAGTCAAATTGTATAAGATCTACTATGGTGCCTTTAGACCAGAAAAAAGAATTCTCTAAAGGCAAGGTTATGAATCTCTGAACAAAAACAGCAGAATAAAGGACAGAAACCTATCTCCAACTGGGAGGCAGCTACAGTCATGTTGAGGACCAATGTCATAGACCCATGGGACAGTGTTAAGTCTTCCCCATCCCCTGGTTCAGAATGGCAAAAGCTGTCCTCTGGTCCACGTGCGAATGTTTAGGAAAACTGACCAATGTGTATGAAACTAGCACCCGTGGCTTCTGCCTCCCATGGTTCTGTCCATAACACCATGCTGAGGGCCCAGATGGTGTGGTAGTGGGAACCACTATATCCAAATGCACACAGCCATCTGACCCAGCATTTCTGTGGGTATTTCTGTCCTTCATACCCTTCATGCCCCAGTCAGGGTATGAACGCAAAGAAGTCACAGGGACTATCTATCTCTATCCAGCCAGTCGGAGAGGGGTGTATACAAGTAACACAGAGGAAATGGTATTTGTAAAAACTCAGTGGGAACAGGTGCCTGGTAAGACCAAGGAACAAACTCTGAGCCTGAAGCAGGGGAGACCGGGATGGGTTTCGGGCTTCTGAATGCTGGCTATTATTCTAACAGAAATGCATTCCAGGGAAGACTTAAGTGCTGCTTTATATTCAGCTCCTCCAATCTGCCACACAGAAGTCCATGCAGTGGGCGGAGCCTCCTCCTCAGGAGGTAATGGAACACTTCAAGGAGGCAGGCAGGAGAGGGCTTCCTTCCCCATCCATGATCAGAAAGTTTCTCCCGTGCAGAGGAAGTTTGTTTGTTTTGAGATGACCATGAAGATGAATTAGGGCCAGAGCCCCTATCAAATATCACAAACCCTGAAAGGATTCCATAAGCAACCTGTCTTCTTCCCATTGAGAGGCCAGAGCAGTTAGTTAGTCCTGGTGGCCACCAAGAGATTCACATCTCCAGTCTAGCAAAAGGATGTATCCAGACCCATGTGCTGGATGGATCAGGCAGCAAAAGCTGTGACATGCCCAGACACCTAAGAACGGTTGTCTAAGCCTAGAAAAGACAGAGAAGGAATTTCCCCAAAGAATTCTACTGTTATATTATTTGAGCATGGAAACACTCAGATGAATGTCCCTGGTAGGAATTAAGAGAAAAGAAGGTGGGGGCCGGATAGATGGCTCAGTGGTTAGGAGCACATACTGTTTTTTCTGAGGACCTGAGTTTGATTCTCAGCAACATCCGGTGGCTTAAACTGCCTGTAACCCCAGCTCAGAGGGATCTGACACTCCTGACCTCTGTAGACTAACTTGCACTCATGTACACATATCTCTCCCCACACACATAATTAAAATAATAAATCTTTAAAGTGAGAAAGTCTCCTCCCAGCATAGTGGAGATGTGACCGAGGAAAGACTATCAAGGATCCTGAACATGATAAACTAAGGACCCACTACAGAAGGAGGTATTCTGCACAGCAGCCAACTCTTGCCACTGAGAGACCAGGATGGACTAAGAGGCCAAGAAGGAAGCCGTACTAGAGGCACAAGGTCCACAGCCAGATCTAGAGTAGGAAGGCAACAATGAAGTAAGCAGAGTCTGAAGGAGGGGGCGGGGCAGGCTCCAAGCCAGATACTGCTATCAGGTGCCTGCTTTGGCCAGCTTCTTCTCTAGGCTCCGCCTTCTCAGGTTTAACTGCCTGTTAATGACAAGGAAGTGTGCTCGGTGCCTGGTGCATGACCGTAACCCAGTCGGTTCGGTCCAGATAAGCCCAGAGGAAAAGGGAAAGCCTGAGAGAGAACCGCACAAGACAGCCTATGTGTGCTCTGAATTCCGTAGTGACCCTCATATGAAGAAGCCCCTGCCTGGTATGGTGGCACATACTTTTAGGCCAGCCTAATCTATGTCACCACACATATGAGACACTTTCTGAAGCCCTGGCCTTCCAAGAGCTTATATTAGATGGAGGAAGGGACAGCAACGGTCCTGTAAACAGTGTGTCAGGGAGGGAACACGGGGACAAATGGACACTAGGGGCGAGTTTAGCACCAGACACAAAGAACCAAGGGAGAAAGAAGTAATTGGAAGGCCTTTCTAATCATAACAGTTAAGCAGAATCAAAAGAAAGCAAGGCTGTACGGCACACAGGGCCTGGGGGATGGGAACAGCCTGTGCAAAGGGCCTTAAGGGCCCAGTGACTGCCCATGATGGCTCTACATGAGCAGAGCAAGCAGAGGCTGAGCCAGGACAGAGGTGAGCAGCCAGCCCACAAAGGGCCTTGCTGGGTACTCTGCATGGGCCCTGCCTTTCACCTGAGTAAAATGGAAGCTACTTAGGGGTCTGGGTGGGAGATACCCTGCAGGGGTGCAAGCAGAGAGGGAAGGCCAGCTACAGGCTATGATTACTGGTGAGGTGACTCTGGGACCACCCTCTTGCCCCAGGCCAGGGGTCCTGCAGGGTAATCTGGAGCTAGCAACCAGTCCCTCCTCTCTGGAGCACTCACTCCCTATTCTTCCCCACTTCTGTTCATCTACAAACTGCTCACTATGTGTCATACGCTGTGGAAATTGCATTCCTTTATTATTTTTTTTTAAACTTTATTTATTTATTTATTTATTTATTTATTTATTTATTTATTTGCCTTGGTGTTTTGCCTGGAACTGGAACTACAGACACTTGTTAGCTGCCATGTGGGTGCTGGGAATCGAACCCGGGTCCTCTGGAAGAGCAGCCGGTGCTCTTAACCGCTGAGCCATCTCTCCAGCCCCCGCATTCCTTTATTTTTACCATGGGCCTAGAACCCCATTTTTACAGGACAGGAAGCTGGTACCCACAAACTAGATAAATGCTACATGGAGTACTAAATCAATGTAGCTTTTGGTGTCACTATTCAGTGTCCTTGCTGAGACATTCTGTCATCAGCACCAGACTGTCCAGACTGCAGAGGCTTCTCAGGTAATGAAAGTGCCTGATGGGAGTTTCTGATGGAAGCAGGCACGAAATCTCACACAATGCAGGCTGCAGTCCTACACTCAGGACAATCACCCAGAGATGTCAGAAACATCACATTTCCATCCCTTCTGTCCTCATACTGACTGATAAAGGCAGGTGAGACCTCAGGAGTGGAGCACATAGTTCTGACTCACTTTTTATTAGCCAGGAGAAGGCAACCCCAGAAAAACAAATTCCTATTCCTTTCCTCAGATTACAAAGGCCCGAAATGGGGTCAATGGGAGGTTCCCAACTTAGAAACCTAATTCCAGGGCCTACTGGGCTTTGTAGCTCCACATGGGCATCCCAAAGGACGGTGTTGTAAGTAGAATCCATTAAAGCAGCGAGTTGTCAGGTAGCACAGCCCTGCTCTAGAAGACTCCGAACAAAGACAGGTCTGTGGTTAAACAGCAAGGGAAGGGTCTCGGGGAGAGAGGGAGGGTCCCAGACACCTAACAAATGCAACATTTCCATTTATCCAACGCATGTTTCTCATGTGCTCCATGTACTAGAATAGACGACAGAGAAGAAACTGCCTTTATGAAACTTCCAAGTAGAGGCGGGGCACAGTCAAATCTCAGACAGTTCGAGAGACTTGCTTGGATTTTAGTATTAGTAAGGGAATCCCAGTCTTGTTTATCAGGTGCTAATTTACTTCTGCTATCCTGAAACTAATATCTAGCATGGTAGTGCACAAGACTTGTGAGGCAGAGGCAGGCAGGATCTCTGAGTTTGAGGCCAGCATGGTGTATATAATGAGTTTCAAGACAGCTAGGGTTACATGGTGAGACCCCGCCTTCAAGCAAGCAAGCAAATAAATAAATAAATAAATAAATAGGAGAGGGAGGAGGAAAAAGAGAAAAAGTAAACATCTGGCCTATTATAATTACTACATATTTTCGTTTTAGATGTTTGTGTTGTGAGGGACAGATGATTAGAGAGAAGAAACACTGAAATAATAATTTGTGTTGGATCTTCAGGGCTCAAGAAGGAAATATGCTTGCCTTGAAATCAGAGCCCTCTGTGTTGGTCAAACTGTGTGAGCCAGGAGATTACTCCTGTAACTCCATAAGCAGGAGGAGGATTGCCTCAAGTCTGAGGAGGCTAACCTTGGCTACAAAGTAGGACCCAGTCTTAATACAACCAAACCTTCTCAAACAATCCTGGTAAATCCCTAATGGTTTTGAGGCATCAGTTTCTCTAAAAAGAGGGAGTTGGCTTAGTAAGAAATGGTAAATGGGTCCATGTGAAACTCAAACTTAATAATGGTTGCCTAGCACACTCGGGTGAGGACTTGGAAGCCGAATCCACGCGCAACAGAAAGATGGATGATGGATTAGTGATGTTTGCTGTGACTCAGAACCTGAGTGGCCCTGCTGCTATCACCTGAGCAGGATTTTTTCATCTCTCAAGGCTGATGTGCCTGATTTTGTAAAGGTTAAAATCCCTTTTCATGACCCTCTAACAGTCTACAGACTGCTTATTTTCTCTGTAGCCATGGCAACCCTGGAATGTGACCCTCCTATCTCAGCTTCTCAGCGGGCAGAAGGGAAGACATCCACCACCAGGTCTGGTGCCTTCTTTCTCATACAAGACTGGAGACACTGTTATGTTCAGTTTTTCACTCTACTGTTTCTACAATTGCATGTTCATGACAATCTATGACTGTGCAGGAGGGGTTCACCTGCCATTGCTGGAGCTGTCTCCAAAGACCTCCCAAAGTGTTGCCACCACTCCTGCCTCAGTCGGGAAGTGGTCTACTCACCCTACCTTGGAATGGACAGCTGTGACTGCTTTGACTAAAATAGTAGGGGATGAAGCCAGCCAGGTACAGGGGTACAGGCGTGTAATCCTAACATTCAAAAGGGTGAGGCAGATGACTGCAGGCTGAACACCAACCTGAGCTACATATCCATAGTGAGAGCCTGCCCCAAAAGAGCTCAGCAGAGAAATACCATTCTGGGATTTTGAGGGGCAAAAGAAACATAAAGGACCACTGCTGTGTTATTAGATGTGGTTTAGGGTAATCTGGGTGATCTGTACTACTTTTGCAATCTTTACGTACATCTGAAATTATTTTAGAATCAAGTTAAGTATTTGGTTTATTTTTATATTTATGGTTGTGAGCCTAGCCTTTAACGGCTGAGCCATCTCTCCAGCCCGTATTTGGTTTATTTTTAAAGGAGGATTTGGGACCTAACCACCCCGTAGCTGCTCATGGAGGGAGGGAAGGAGAAGGAAAAGCAGAGGAGACAGCCAACCCCAAAGTGTTTCAACCAGCCAACTAAGATGAGAGTGGAAAGCCCCAGGCTGGCGGGGAAGCCACAAAAAGAAGGCATCTGGGTCCAGACTTACCAACAGAGTCATCTCAGCCTGCCTCGAAGGCAGTCTGCCCAGTGTTTCTCTCTCTCTCTACCCCTTGAAGAGTCAAAGAGGAGCAACTGTACCTCTTCTCAGCAGTGCAGGGTAAATCAGACCAGTCACATGCCTTGATCATGATGCAAAGCCAGCAGGACTGTCTATGAAACTTACTACAAGGCAGAAAGGGCACACTGGTGCCTGGCATGGTGGTGCAGGTCTGTAATCCAGCATTTGGGAGACAAGCCAGGGGATTAATGAGTTTGAGGCTAGCCTGGACTACATGAGACCCTGTCTCAAAATATAGGCAGGGGCTTGCGAGGAGCAAGCACACCGTTATTATGGTCTATACCGTTATTATGGTCTATATCGTGCAAAGAAGAAATAAATTAACCTTTCCTGCAAAGTCCTATCTAAATTACAATTATAATCTCTAGTTGCTCACATGTATACCAAACTTCCATTGGTAGCCAAAAGCCTTGAATCTGATCTGGCAAGATCTGGCTTCCAATCCAGTCGTATATTTGATACTGAGCTGGGATCATTCATATTCTTGACTAAGTGCTTCTGTCTTGAGCTTCCTTTAATCCAGCACCCCTGCTCCCATTTACCTCCCCATGCACTGGAAACACACTTTAGGGTGCCTTCCCTCTAGGCTGTAGGAGGGCTTTTCTTCCTGAAGCTTCTGTTCCCAGATGTCCCTTCTTGTTTGGATCACCACCTCTTATCTTGGAAGCTGTCTTTCCTGGGTTAACTGGTGATTCTCTGTTGCTCATTAGTGACAGGGCTGAGGTTCTGTTACATGCACCACTATGGTCTTGACTAAAATAAACAGTGAGAGCCTACACTACTGCAGTAAAAGCAAGGCTACTTGAACTTGGGCATTGAGGAGATAAACTGGACATAAAATGAAAACTAAGTGAACTGGAGAGATGAGATACTGCAAGTCCATTAGTGTACGGTAATGTACATGGGAGGGTAAAGTTCTCCCGAAGATGTGGCTGAGGTGATGACAGGTTTAATGCAGATATTTTATTTTGATCTTCGGAGATGTGTAGGGCAGGATGGGGCAGAGCAGAATGAGGGAGGACTGTGAAGCACTGGTACCAGGCCTAGTCCACATGGAGACTGCTTTCATTTTTGCTATATGTATGTCTATGTACCACACACATGACTGGTGTCTGCAGAGAACAGAAGAGGGGGTTGGATTCCCTGGAACTTAAGTTACAGATGGTTATGAGCTGCCATGTGACTTCTGGGAATGAAACCTTGTCCTCTAGAAGAGCAGCCAATGCTCTTAACTGCTGAGCTGTCCAAACCCTCAATGGGAGGCTGTTTAAGCTAATGTAGTTATTGGCTGAGATGCCCGGTAGTTGTGGATATGAATCTACTTAATCAAGGGAGAGATATAAGCAGCAAAATATATCTTCTTCCAAGACTGGGAGCTAGTCCACCCAATGAAGAGAGATGTGTACAGAGTGGCTCATGCAGGCAAACCTATGCTCCATTCATGGAAGTGAAACCGTCCTGGACATCCCAGCCCTAGCCAGGCTGGCAGCTGAATTAAATTACACAAGTGACCCCACAAGAGATCACATGAAGTAAAATAATCTCCGTTTGCCAATTTACAGAATAATAATAGTAATATAATCATCATTGTAAGCCATTGAAGTGTGGGATGTACTGTATAATAAATAATCCTCAGACTCCACCTCTATATCATGGGGCTGATGTCACAGCTTTGTTGTTGAAGTGTGGGATGTACTGTCGTATAATAAATAATCCTCAGACTCCACCTCTATATCATGGGGCTGATGTCACAGCTTTGTTGTTGAAGTGTGGGATGTACTGTCTAATAAATCATCCTCAGACTCCACCTCTATATCATGGGGCTGATGTCACAGCTTTGTTGCCAACATTGTACTAGGCTAACAGCGAGCACAAAGCACGGTTAGGAAGAAATCGTAAGAGCTTCTACACAGAAGAGGCGAGCATGCCCTTGGGGAGCCTTATTTCCACAGTATTCCTGCTTATGTGATTGCCAAAGGCTGGCTTTCTGAGACAGATAAAAGGCTTTGTTTTGGTTGGTTGATTTTATTTTGCTTTTTAGTTTGGGCTACAATTTCTTACTAAAATTCTATTCATCTATCTATCTATCTATCTATCTATCTATCTATCGTGTGTGTGTGTGTGTGTGTGCGCGCGTGCGCGCGTGCACGCGCGCACACACACACACGTCACAGCTCAGGTATATGAAGATCAAAGGTGACTTGCAGGAGTGGATTCTTTCCTTGCATGTGTAGGTTATGGGTACCAAACAGGTCGTCAGGTTTGGCAGAAAGCGCCTTTGCCCACAGAGCCATCTTTCCAACCCTTTACTACAAGGCCTGAAAAACGAACTGTGTATCATACATAGGTGACCGGAGAAAGTTCTTAGATTAGCTATTTGCCCATCCATGTGTCATATGAAGCCCTTACTAATTACTGAAAGTCGATTCAGAATGGCCGCAGGCTAGCATCCTTCCTTTGAAGAAGAAACTATTATTCCACCTGCACAGATATAGCAAAAGGAATGCAGTACACACTTAAACTTCAGTAGAAAGAGCTGCAGTAGATAAATCTAAAATCTAACTGGAGAGAAAATGCTTACATTTCCACACACAGCTCAGATACAGTAATAGAGGACAGCATGTGATTCTGACCGGAGATCTCAGAGACAACCTCAGGAATGAGGAATGAAACAGCCCCCAAAGGTTCACGCTGTAATGAACTCACCCCCAGAGTTCCACTTCCAGGACTGGGCCCCAAGGGAGAAGAACCTGACCGGCTGGCAGTACCCGCTTTGTTTGGGTACACAGCAAAAGCAGGTGGTTAATGAGTCTCAGTCACAGGAGAGGGTGCTAAACAGCTTTCAACTGCATTTGTGAATTCAATTGTGATTGGTAACACTAAACTAAAAGTCTTTTAATGTTAAGAATAAATTTTTTTCTCAAAATGGCTGACATCAATACTAATTAAAACAACAAAAGAGAATCAGATCTGCATTATCTGCGTGAAGTCCACCAAACCTAGGACACATTTGCTCTAGACAAACTGAATACAAGTCTAAAATCAAACACACACTAGAGATTAGGCCTAGAAATGGCAAAGATGAACACGAGTGTCCCGGGTGAAGGATAAATGCCAGACAGGCACTGGACAGAGTCTACTAGACAAGCCACCTGCTGGACTAATACCTTTCACATATCCCAGGAACGTGCAAACCCCTAACTGGACACCTTGGAGAGTGCATATCTAGATTACCCATAAAATATGATGGGCAGGCTGTCTCTTTCAGGGGTAGAGCTCTTGTCTAGCATACACAGGCCTTACTTTTGCTCACAGAATTATTGGAAGGATTAAATGGTGATGTACATAAAGCTTTTGGGAAACCATTTGGTGTATACTGAGCACCTGGTAAAGTTAACTGTTTTTAAAAGCTGAAACAGCTATGAAAGTGCCTGTTCTATAAACCAAAGGGTTATAAATAGTCACAAGACCTGTATGTAGCACAGTGCTTCTCACATGCTTTATTTTCAATCTTGTACTGATTGATAGTTTTTATAGTGTGATCACATGCTTGACTTTCAGGGATGCCAAATTGTGTGCTCTCTCTCTCTCTCTCTCTCTCTCTCTCCTTTTTAAGCTTGTGCTCTCCCGTTAGCTCTCACAGTCCAATGGCGTTCACTGTCGATAAATAAACTTCCTGAGCAGCACTGTTCTAGCATACAGTTAGGACTCAGAACTAACAACTGCAACCTCAAGTAGCAGATTGAACAATTATGAAAATCAACTCCAGCAGCAAGACATGGGGGATGACTTGAGGGCCAACACCTGATAGACAAAATAATCCCAGTAATGTAAAACAAAACAAACCAGCTGCAGGAGAAAGAAACCACTTGGTATTCTCCCCATCAGTGCTTTAGGACAGTGTTTCTCTTGACCCCTTTGGGGGTCACATATCCTGCATATCAGATATTTGTAATACAATTCCTAACAGTAGCAAAATTCCAGTTATAAAGTAGCAATGAAATAATTCTATGGTTGGGGGTCAGCACAACCTGAGGAACTATATTAAAGGGTCAGAGCATCAGGAAGGTTGAGAACCACTGCTCTAGGCAGTAGGCCCTAAAGAGCAAGTAGGCCAGTAAGTCATCCCCACAGAGGGTACAAGAGGCATTGAAAGAAGAAGACAGGACTGACTGGGGCCTTAGAGTCTCAGCCATCAGCACCAGACACCAATCAGAAATCACAAAGGTCAGAATTTCTTCTTTGCCAACAAATCATGCAAATACTCTCTGGTGGTGTGACACCGAAGACAGGTACATTCTCATGTTCACAGATACCCACCTGTAGTCTTAGGAGGCTCCTGAGGTCCACCCTGCCAACCGTACTGTGGATATCCTTGATAGGGGTACCCCTGAGGAGGTGGGTAGGGGTACCCCTGAGGAGGTGGTGCTCCCATAGGCCCCATTGGCTGTGGTGGATAAGGTGGGTATGGGGCTGTTGGGCCGGGGCCCGAATATGGTGGAGGGTTCTCTGGGTTCATCAGGAACCTGGCAATGTACCTAAGAGACAAAGAAAATAAAAATTATTTGCATAAGAAAATCATTAGGAAATTATTTTCCAGCTGATGAGATCATTTACCAAATGCCTTAAAGGTGCCTCAAAGACAGGAAAACCTCTGGCCTTGTCCATCCTGATTTAGTTTCACATAACCACCTTATATATCTGCCTGTTTTCCTTTTGTCTTCCTTTGTATTTTAGACAGTGGGCTGTGACAACGTAATCAGTCACTTTTAGATCACCACTATGTCCTTAGAAGCCTGCCTAGTACCTATAGTCTCCTAAATAAATGTGTTGAATAGATAACAAGATATTTTGTTTTTAAATTCCCTGAAATTTCTGTGAATGTGATTGGACAGCTTTAAGATAGCAGAAAATCTAATAGCACTATCAGTAGATGCTGGTCTAATACTAGAAAACCCTCCAGTAAACAAGGTTAGCCTACAGGGGTGTCTCCTAAGAGTCAGCACCTCTAGCATCGACCAGACACGCCTCTGTCTGAGCTCTCGGATAATATGGTTCTTTCTAGATGCTAAGCAGTGGCCTGTCTATAGAGAATGCTGGGCAAAACCTTTTCTGCCAGCTCCCAGACTCCCAGGACTCTCTGAAGAACTCACCAGAAATCCTCACTTGTGTCCACAACTTTCTATCCGCAGTGGTTTGTTTCTATGAGGGAGTCTATGCTCCTTAGCTCCCAGGCCTATTAAATATTCTCTTGACTGGGCTTGAAGCTTTCAAGGCCAACATAGTGCTTTCATCATCACTACAATCTCCACAGTGCCTGGCACAGAAACTTCCAGATTAAAAGCAAACAAATCATAACTGGGGAACAAGGTATACTCTGCATGAGTCACAAAATGACATGGTATCTGTGATACTGTACTACCTTACTGTTAACCATCTCCTAGACTAACGTTTAACTTTTCACCTATGTGAGTATCATCTAACCCCAATTAAATAGTAGGAAGGAGTCTAATAATTACAACTTAGTAATCTCATCATTAATATTTCTTTAGAATATGTAATCAATATTAAGTAATTTCATGAAGGCCAGAATAGTAATAAGGTTCCCTAGGAATTCTGGATTAAAATAACAGGTTTTACTGGTTATCTATATAATGTTCATATTCTTCCTCCCACATAGCTATCGTATTTCCAGATACCATCAGTTCTTCCCATAGCTCATGTGCTTCAAGAAAAGCTTATCTCGTTCCAGCTCTGGAGGGAGAGATGCTCAACTGCTAAGTCAATCAAGGTCAGCATCTCTCTTTTTTTATCACAAATGATTCAAGGAACCCAGAACTGAGCTGATCATAAATGTCATGTCCTGGTCTCTTAGACTGATTCTGAAGTTATCAGCCAGTAGAAAGCTCTTATCATGCGTATCTACATGTTCCCCTTGTATTAACACAGACACACACAAAGTCTATGTGCTAGCTAGTCAGCAACTCCGCCAGCCTTAAGATGCAGTGGGCGTCCCACACAGGCAAACTGGAAAGAAGGTGGGATTCCAGATGTGTTTATTATAGATCATACATCAAAGACTAAGCCTAGCCTAACCTAAGCCACCTGTAGAATTTCTAGTCCTGGGAAGAAATAAGCATGCCAAGTGACAAGCAATGACATATAAACAAACATACATTTAGGAAGTGGACTAAAATGGTGAGGAATAGATAACAGTGTGGCTCAAATTCTTCTCTTGGGCAAATGGTTGAAAGACAAAATGACTCCTGGAATAATGGCATAAAGTTGGCTGAGGAAGTAGGGGTATAGGGAGCACCCCGTGAGGAAAGCAGTGTTATAAGGGATTCTATTCTACCACATCTGCACCATGCCTCCATTTTAAAGACTTACTCTTCCAGAGTCTGACAGGGACTCAGCAAACAACTTCTGATTAGGAGATGGCTCAGGGAGGAGTGTTCAGCTGTGCTCGGGCATGAGGACCTATGCATGAGGACCTATGCTGGGATCCTCAGACCCACCTTAAGTCAGGCTCGGTGGCACCTATGACTGTCTATAATCCTGCTGTACACAGCAGCAAACAACAGGCAAAGGACTCTGTTTAAATCACTGTGGAGGGTGAGGGCCGACACCAGAGGATGCCCTCCACACACGTCATGGCAAGTGAGCATGTGTTTGTGCATGCACATGCTGCACACCCCAAGAACAAACAACAACAAAACATCCTTGAATTTTCCTGTTCTCTGCCCCATTTTATGCCAACATGACATGGCATCCTATTGTAGGAAGCCTTTTCTCACAGTAACTAATACTACAAGCATCGCCCAGATGTAGACATAGAAAAACACTGAGCACGTCAGCATCATGTTTCTCCTCTTCTACCAGGAAGGCTGGTTAACACAGAAATCAGGCTCATTAACTCACATACGGCCACGGCCATGCCTTTATTTATTTACTTCCTTACTTATTTTAGTTTTTCAAGACAGGGTTTCTTCTCTGTATAACACTGTGTGTTCTAGAACTCACTCTGTAGACCAGGCTGGCTTCGAACTCAAAAGAGATCTGCCTCCTGAGTGCTGGGATTAAAGGCGTATGCTACCACTGCCTGGCTCCCATTATTTATTTTTAAATCACCAAAGTAGGACACAGCCAGCCAGTGTACCTACTCTGCCTGAAGTTCATTGTCTTAACTCCATTACAACTGTGTGTTAGCCTGATCCATTCACCAAGCCTATACAGTAATGATCATTTTCATTCTAGGCAAAGCCAAAGGCTATCTTTCCCTGAAGATACACTCTGAGAACAATGAGCAGTGGAGAAGAAAAAGAAGAGCACAGAACTGCCACTCTTGGGACATGATTCGTCTTGACTATTCGCAGTCCATCTGTCTGTCCTCAGTCCTCCCCGTCCTGGGCAGCTCTCTTCCTGAGGCTCTCAAAACACTATTCCCAACGAATGTGCCCTTGTCCCTCAGATCACATCCCCCTCATTTTTAGTATGTGCCATTCTCCCTTTGTTCAAGGAGCAACCCATCTAAGGAGGAAAAAAGAAATCTGTTTTTTGGAGACACCTACAGAAAGCAGAAGCTATACAGTGGCTCCAGCAACCGTGATCCTCCCTCCCCCCAACACTCCTGCATTTCCCAGGTAGCCATCTTATAGAACAGAGACAGGCTCATGTCCAGTTTCTTCTCAACAAAAACAAACAACAAAAATCTACTCACAATAAAAGAGCATCAGAACCCACAGGAAGAGAATCTGAACTGAACCAAGGGTCTAGAGCTATGATCTGAAAAGCAGGACTTTTAGGGACAAATCTATTGTTCTCCAGCCACTAAAGAGACCACCCAAGATCACAACCCATATCACATGGGCAAAGTACTAATGAGTTTTAACTTAGAGACGCTGGACTTTACGACTTGACTATCTTCCCTCATAAGTCTGGTAAAGCATAAGCTTTGCTAGAGTAGAGTATTACTAAAGGCCACATGTAAACAGCACGAGGCACTAAAGACTACCAAGAGCTTCAGAGGAAGAGCTGCAGCTTGCCCCGGCCGGGATCCATTAATAGACTAGACTGCCCACTGTTCTCCCGAGATCTCATTCAAGACACACACGGCAATTACAAGATCACAGTCATTCCAAAGTACAGTGAGAAGGGCAGAAGCTATTTGAAAAAGTGATTCATAGAGATAAGCTACTGTAAGACCTCATCAAAATAGATAGCTAAGAAATAAAAATATAATAACCTTGAAAAACACAATGATAACCTACCCACCAGCTGCTGGCCCTGCTCCTGTGGGCAGTATGGTGAATATATTTCCTCCAGAAAAATTGAGCAATTTCAGTGGTAAAAATCAGATACTAGCGGCCGTGGTGATGCACGCCTTTAATCCCAGCACTCAGGGGGCAGAGGCAGGCAGATCTCTGAGTCTGGGGCCAGCCTGGTCTACAGAGTGAGTTCCAGGATAGCTGGGACTACATAGGGAAAAACTGTCTCAAAAACAAACCTGATAACAATATAGGAAAGGAGAACAAAGTCAACTGTGGTAAGACCATGCACAGAGGACTTCTGACTTTTTATTACTTCATATATCAATGGATGAACAAAGATTATCAGACACTGGAGGGTGAGGCCTTCAACATTAAGTACCAAAAGTGGGCTGGTAAAATGGCTTAGCGGGTGACAGTGCTTCCTTCCAGGCCTAATGACCTGAGTCCAATCCTTGGGAAGAAAGCACTGACTTTCCTAAGCTGGCCTCTGACCTCCACACTGGCACTAAATAGATAAAGCAGGGAAAATAAATCACAATCTACATGTCTAAAGGAGAAAAAGGTGACTCTGGTACATCTACAGAATCAGTTTGTCTATTGGTGGGCTCTGTTTTCATTTCTGTGTGTATATATATGGGGCTGGGTACCCACAGCCTCATACATGCCAGGCAAGTGCTCTACCATTAATCTACACCCTCAGTCATAGTTCTGTGCTTCTCAGATACAATGTAATACTGTGCAGAAAATTTTAGACGCTGGGGAGATGGCTGAGCTGGTAAAGTTTATCAGGAAGACACAAAGACCTGAGTTCAATTCCAGAAACCATATAAAAAGCTGAGCACAGCAGCAGTGCACTTATAATCCCAATGCTGGGGAAGAGCAGATGAAAAGATCCCTGGGCTTTCTGGCCTGCTAGTCTAGCCAAAATGTGAGCTCCAGATTGAGTAAGACCCTGTCATAAGATGGAAATGGAGAAGAAGAGAATATGAGTCAGGGAACCAGGATGTGAATGTGTGTGTATGAAACTGTCAAAATTAAAAAATAAAGCTGGGTGGTACTGGCATAGGCATTCAATCTCACACTTAGGAGGCAGAGACAGGAGGATCTTTGTGATCTCAAGTCCAGCTTGGTCTACAGAGTGAGTTCCAGGACAGTCAGGACTACATAGAGAAACTCTGCCTCAAAAAACAAACAAAACCCACAAACAAATAAAGGATGGAGACTAGAAAAAGACATCAACCTCGGACCTCCCCATATACATCCACATATGTATATCACACACATACACAAAGAAAAAACTCAAAAGCTATATAGTCTGCACAATCCCTTGTTTTGTTAAATAAAACACTAATAATAAAGTCAATGTAATACCACAGAACAGTTCTGGGCTGGAGAGAGAGCTTAATTGTAAATGAAATTGCCATGCAAGCCTGATGACTTCCACATGTCTGTCTTTCTCTCTCATACACACTAATAAAACATTTAATTTTTATTGCAATTGCCAGAATGGATTATGTGTGTGTGTGTGTGTGTGTGTTGTGAGCATGAGTGTACTGTGACACTGTGTGAAAATGAGAGGATGGCTTGCGGTGTTCTTCTGTTCTTCTGTTCCCACTCAGATCCTAGGGGTTGAACTCAGACCATGAGGCATGGAGGAAGGTGCCTGTGACTACTGAGCCAGCGTGTTAGCCCCCAAATTAAATCTTAAAAAAATGTAAATAGAAGGATGAGTCCTAGAACAAATTAACACAGTAGTCACTTAATTTAACAGAAAGGACCACTGCAATTCAGAAAGGAAAAAACTGTTTCCAATAAACAGTCTGAATTAATTGGCTATGGGAGGGTTGATTCCTAGCTTTATATACATCATAGAACTATAAATAAAGCTGGGCAATAGTGGCACATGCCTTTGATCCCAGCATTTGGGAGGCAGAAGCAGGCAGATCTCTGTCAGTTCAAGGCTAGACTGGTCTAGAGTAAATACCAGGAGAGCCAGGGCTGTTACATGAAGTAACCTCTGTTTTGAGGAAAAAAAAAAAAAAAAAAAAAAAAAAAAAAAAAAAAAAAAAAAAAAAAAAAAAAAAAAAAAAAAAAAAAAAAAAAAAAAAAAAAAAAAAAAAAAAAAAAAAAAAAAAAAAAAAAAATCCTGGGCTGGAGAGATGGCTCAGCAGTTAAGAGCACTGACTATTCTTCCAGAGAACCTGAGTTTGATTTCCAGAATCCACATGACAGCTAACAACTTGTGTAATTCCAAGATCTGACACCCTCACACAATTATACATGCAGGCAAAACACAAATTCACATAAAATAAAATAAATAAATATTAAAAAAGAAAAAAATCCAACCCAAAACAAAACATAAACCAAAACTATAAATAAAAGCTAAAGCATCACGGTTTTAGGAAAACGCATGTCATATGTTCAATTTATCTTATGACTCAGCAATTCTCTTTCCTGATAACCAGTTATGCCTTATTTAACTACAGGAATGTTTCTGAGCAATCTGTATGGCTACAGAGTCATGCTTAGTTTTATCTACAGTAAGCATTCCGAGGAACTGTGTCATTGGTGATTTACTTGCTGTGCAAACTACAGAATATCTTTTTACAAACTACAAGTCCTACTATATCACCACTAAGCAGTTTAAGGGGACCATTATGGTATATGCAGTGCAGCTGGTGTTCAAAATGTATTCAGCATGTTCCCATATATGGAAGGGAAGAAGTGCAAAACCCTTCCCTGTACAAGACAGGTACAGCAGAGTAGCTTTTAATTATAACCGCTCCAAACTGGAAACTATGCAGCAGAAACAGAACAGTTTAAACTGGACAAACAACAGCCTAGCGATAATAAATTAAAGAACTATCACTATGCCAACATGTTGGGTTCCAGAGACAGTTGAACAACAGCTGGATGTGGATCAATCACTGCCACTGGTGTTCTAGAATTCCATTTATCTGAGGAGCAAGAGCAGCCATTAGAACACTGTGAGATAGGAACAGAACCTTCAGGATGGCAGAAATGTTCTGTGTATCTTGAGCTGAGTCATGTTTAGAGGCTCAATCGGACAGAAAAAGATTACAGATACAAGTAAAGACAGATTCAGATTTAAAAAAATGAACAAGCAAACCTCTAAACAGTTTACAGCATGTTTAAAAATATACATAGGCTTGGGAAAGAAAAGAAAAGGGGTAGAGGTAGTCTTCTAAAAAGAAGAAGAGTAATAAAAATAATATAATAGACCATGTAAAGATTGAGAATACATAGAGTCTGGATTCTGTATGTTACTATGTTGTCTTTAGATTCCTGACTGATAATGAAGAAATGATAGTTGCTAAAAACACATTAAATTACAAAAGCTGCTGGATTGGGGCTGGAGAGATGGCTCAGCGGTTAAGAGCACCATCTGCTCTTCCAGAGGACCCAGGTTCGATTCCCAGCACCCATAAGGCAGCTAACAACTGTCTGTAGTTCCAGTTCCAGGCAAACACCAAGGCAAATAAATAAATAAATAAAGTTTAAAAAAAAGTTTTTTTTTTTTAAAAAGCTTCTGGATTAAACCAACCTATATAATTTAAAAATATTTTGACTTCAAAAATGGAAGCCAAAAGGTATGCTGCTTTAGGGGAGAAGTGATTCCCTCTTTTATTTCCACAGGAAATGAGAGGCTATGAATTCATTCCAGCTATGGATCAAATTTGATCAGGGAAGATCCCCTGAAATCATGGCCACAGATATAAAGAAATAAACCTAGAAAAACTACAAAACGCACAGCATAAATTTTACCTGTCCAAATATAAAACAAAAAATCACATTTGACTTGCATACACCACAAATTCCATACTTGTATGTTACCTTTAAAAGTTTATGTATTTTCAGAACAAGGAGACCAGACACCAATTAAAAAACAAATGGCCCTGGTGATGAAGCATCTCAAAATACCTTTGTTACAGTCTCCTTAAAATTCTACATCCAAAATAGCTTAAAGGCTGCTAGATGAGATGATTCAGCCCCACAAACTACTCCAACCAAGACCTAAAAATTATCTTGATTTCTTCAAGGTTCCCCCCAAAATTCCAGCACCCCCAAACAACAGAAAGCAGTTTAAAGAATGATACCCACATTCCCAAGAGATGGAGACTGGATGGGTTTTGGTTATTCAATGAATTATAATGTTTGCCATTGTTTAGGGGTGTTGTGTGGAAATCAGGAAAGGCAGGTTACAAATTAGAAAATTTAAGTAAAGTGGCTCAAAGCCTTTATAATTCTGTCCAAAAGTCAGTATTATTTGCTATTATGATATTACTGGATTTTACAGACCCTCTTAACATAGTCACTGACTCTCAGTATGCAGAAAGAGTTCTTTTATACATTGAAACTGCTGACTTTATTCCTGATGATTCAGAACTAACTTCATTATTTGTTTTGTTACAAGAAATAATCAGGACTTGGGATCATCCCTTCTATATAACACATCTGATCCCATATGGATCTGCCAGGCTCTCTAGCACAAGGTAATGATGAAACTGATCAATTATTGATAGGAAATGTGCTAGAGGCCTTAGAGCTTCATTAAAAAAAAATCATGTCAATAGCAAAAAATTTAAAAAGAATTTCTCTACCACTTGGCAATGAGCCAAGGAAATTGTATAAGGAATGTCCTACCTATTCCTTCTGTAACCAAATTCCATTACTGGTAAGAAGCTATCCTAAAGGTATATACAAAAATGAAATTTGGCAGATGGATGTGCTTCATTACAGAATTTAGAAAATTAAAATCTGTACACCATACAACAGATACATTTTCAGGATTTCAATGGGCAATTGCTTTGAGTTTGGAAAAGGCTGATTCTGTAATCACACATTTGCTAGAAGTTATGGCCACCATGAAAATACCTGTACAATTTAAGATGTCAATGCTCCAACATATGTCTCTAGTAAATGAAAAGTGTTTTGTTTTGTGTTTTTGCTTACTACAATATAAAGTATATTACAGGTATCCCACACAATCCTACATGGTAAGCAGTCACAGAAAGATCAAGCCGAACTCTAAAGGATATACTAAATAAACAAAAAGGGGTAACAAAGACTCCCAGAAATAGACTACATAATGCTTTATTAACTTTGAATTTTCTCAATGCTAATGAAAAAGAAACAACAGCTGTGAAAAGACACTGGATCATTAAAAACAACAACAAAAAACTTCTGAGCTAAATCAACCTGTCTACTTCAAAGATGAGCTGACCTCAGAAGGGAAACCAGGATATGTGCTACACTGGAGAAGGGATTTCGCTTTTGTTTCTCCAGGCTATGGATACCACCAAAATTAATAAGGACTCAATTTAAACAGTAGAAACCTCTTGAAAAGGAAAAATAATGGCTCATCCATTGATGTGACAATTCTATAAGTTGTAAGGAAAACTCATCAAACAAAGGTCAGGGCAGGGTTTTGTTTTTGTCTTTACAGAAAAATACAAATACCCACCTTCAAGAAGTCAAAAAACCTTGGACATCTAGACATCAAAAGCAGAAAAGGAGGCTATCCAGAAAAAATATATTCAACAGGGCAAAATCTCACTGCCTAACATGTGTATCTCTTTACATTTAAGAAAACTTGAGGTTCCAACTCAATTATAAATTAAAGCTGGCTTTGGAAGTGGAGTGTGGCTCTCTCCTTCTCTAAACCCAAGCATACTTGTTCAACGAAGATACAAAATCTCTGTATCATATCAGAAGAGCCACATGATATGGGACAGAAGAAAAACCAAAATTATGGGACTATTCTATTGCTAGTAACCTCGAGATCTTTTGGGTTTATTTTGACTCTTTAAAATTTTTATTAAAGTATGAATTTTATATATATAACTTTTGCCATATCAATGATCATATAAAGTATTAACTAATTCTAAAAATAAAAAAAGGTTTCATCTATCTTACTTTACATTGTTTTGGGTTTGAGTATCAGTTTTCTGCAATAAACCATGATGGTGCCTAATTGCGACCTTTGACATCTCCAAAAGAATGACGGGGCCCCACAATGATGATTCCACATGGACTATGATAATACCACTAGGCTGACAAAAACCATCCACGGATCAGCTTTGGAATACAAACTGCTCAGGAAAATTTCAAGGTGGCTAGCTAAGATGAACCAGCCTCATAAACTACTCTAGCAGGACTTAAGACAAGCTTTGCATTTTTCTATTCTGCAGAGACTGGACAACAAATGATACAGCTACTTCTCCAAGGACTTGACAATTAACCTAAATTATTTTTTCAGGATCCTCTAAAGGTATTGACACCCTCAGACAGCAGTAAGTAAATTTAAGAACACAACACCCACATTCCCAAGAGATGAGGTGGGTAGTTTTTGGTCTTTCAATGGGTTATGGATAATTGTCACTGTTTAGGGTAATTGGTTACAAATTGTTTTTTTATAATGGCCAGGAAAAAAGCCGAACAAAGAAGATTCAGAGTTTTTGTTTAAAAAAGAGAAGAAGGGGCTGGAGAGATGGCTCAGGTTAAGAGTACTGACTGTTCTTCCAGAGGTCCTGAGTTCAATTCCCAGCAACCACATGGTGGCTCATAACCATCTATGATGACATCTGGTACCCTCTTCTGTATACTGTATACATAATAAATAAAATCATAAGAAAAAGAAAAGAAAAAAGGGAATATAGATAAAACAGGACAAAAGGGTAGATTATTGAATCTACTCTGAAAAAATAGAAATGATAGAATAAGAGTAGATTACTAAAACTTTTACTAAAAAGCAACTACTAGTTTTAAAAAATTAACATTTGGTTGGATTTTTGCATATTGTATACGAATTGTGTACATTGATACAAAGTTGAGATTTGCTGTACATATATTTCTATTCTTATTCAAAGTATTATACCTATACAACTTATTTAACAATGTAATGCAAATTGCTAATCCTTGAAAGTTATTATCAACTAATTCAGATATAAAGAAATGCAAGTTAGTAGCTAGTCATTAAAATCAAACTTATAGTCAGATTAGGTATGTTTTCAAAGTCAAACAGAGATATATTTTAGATAGGGTGTCTTAAAATACTTCAGAGATGTATAGAATATGGCATTTAAGGTATTTTAATCACATAAGTTCTTTTTATTTTTATGACAGTGAGATATGTCTGCTCCTGGCAGCACCAATCTTCTTCAGAGAAGATGATGGGCACTGAAGAAACACCATATGGGGTTTACTTTCTTTGTGGCAAAAGTTAAGCCACTGGACAAGATAGTGCTCTTGCCTTGACTGCTGACAGTATGATGTCCAAGATGGACAGAACACAAAATAAAGGACTGCCAAACCTTGCCAAGACAAGGTAGGAAGGTCTTTAAGAATATCCTGTTTCACAGAGAAGTCTGTCAGATATTCTAGACCTGTGGGCTGAAGATGGATGCCCCAGTGTAGCAGAGGAAACCTGAGTGACTGTCCAGGCAGCCAGCTGTTTCTGTCATTTCCCCCATTTTTTGGAAGTCGTTTGCTTGCACTTCCTACTTACTTCTTGGGTCGCTAACGGAGTTGAAGACTAAATAGTTATAGTTTTCCTAATTACAGATTCAGAAAAGAAACTCACTGAGGGGCTGGAGAGATGGCTCAGCGGTTAAGAGCACCGTCTGCTCTTCCAGAGGACCCGGGTTCGATTCCCAGCACCCACATGGCAGCTAACAACTGTCTGTAGTTCCAGTTCCAGGCAAACACCAAGGCAAATAAATAAATAAATAAAGTTTAAAAAAAAAAAAAAAAAAAAAAA